>JBBPBX010044672.1:0-11805 GCA_038048925.1 Garcialebias charrua
AATGAAATAAATTCCCCTTCTTTATCGCTGATCGGGCCTTTTCTTTTGTTTTTTTGCCTAAAGTCAAGTAACCGCTTCTTCCTCCGTTCACTCGATGATTGAAATGAATGAATTCAGGTCCTACCTGGGTGCGCGATGTTTTAATATTCCCTGGTGGGCTGTGTGCTGCAGGAAAAGCGCTCCCTGTTATTATTTTTATTTCTGAGATAACTTTTAATAACATATATAGTAGAAACACCGCATCAGAACACCGCAGAAGTCCAGCGAGCTGCTCATGTTAAAAGGTTTCACTTTCAGGAGCTGACTGAGCGCTGTCAATCAATTCAGTAGGCGTGTCAGCAAGTGACCAATCAGCGAGCTCAGTTGAGTCCCTTCCGTGTGCTGCTGCTCATATTACAACAAGGAGAACGTGAGCTGAAGTAAAGCAGCAAAAACATACACACAAAATATGCGCGTATACGCGCATAAACGGAGTCTGCTTCAGTGTATCTCGGCCTTTATTGAGGGCATCAGGCAGACATTAGACATGGTGCTAGTTATAGCAGCTAACAGAACACGTTAAACCTGTAACAATAACCAAATCAGTCTAAATATCAGAAGTATTGGTGTGAGAAATTTAAAACATGGTGTGGCTGACTCAAACGTCATGTTTTTGTTTACATACTGTGCTAATACTGACGGCTCTTATGAAGACATGGCACTAGTTATAGCAGCTAACAGAAGATGTTAAACCTGTAACAATAACCAAATCAGTCTAAATATCAGAAGTATTGGTGTGAGAAATTTAAAACATGGTGTGGCTGACTCAAACGTCATGTTTTTGTTTACATACTGTGCTAATACTGACTGCTCTTATGAAGACATGGCGCTAGTTATAGCAGCTAACAGAAGATGTTAAACCTGTAACAATAACCAAATCAGTCTAAATATCAGAAGTATTGGTGAGAGAAATTTAAAACATTTATTTCTGATGCTTGGATCAGAAGGACTCATACGTGCGTCTGCTCTTTGTGGACTTCACATCTGCCTTCAACACCATGATCCCCCAAACTCTGATAGACAAACTATCTACACTTGGACTAAGCCCCTCTATTTGTAACTGGGTACTAGACTTCTTAACAGACAGACCACAGTCCGTGAAGATCCACAACTTCTCCTCCTCCACCATAACCCTCAGCACTGGCTCTCCTCAGGGATGTGTGCTGAGCCCCCTTCTGTTCACTCTGCTCACATATGATTGTACAGCCACACTTCCAGGCTGTCATATTGTTAAGTTTGCAGATGATACAGCGGTGGTGGGATGCATCACAAACAATGATGAGTCCAGCTACAGACAGGAGGTGGAACACCTGGAGAGCTGGTGCAAAGAGAATAATCTTCACATGAATGTGAAGAAGACAAAGGAGATGATTGTGGACTTCAGAAGGAACAAACACACCCACGCCCCACTGAAAATAGGTGGGTCTGCAGTGGAAGTGGTCTCCAGCTACAAATACTTGGGTGTACACATGAATGATAACCTCAGCTGGAGCAACAACACCACCAGCCTGATCAAGAAAGGTCATCAGAGACTCTACTTCCTCAGACGGCTGAGACGTGCTGGTCTGAGCAGCCCAGTTCTCACCTCGTTCTACAGGTGTGCAGTGGAGAGTGTCCTGTGCTCCAGCATCAACGTGTGGCATGGAGGCTGCACAGTTGAAGAGAGGAAAGCTCTGCAGAGAGTGGTGAAGGCTGCACAGAAGTCTGTTGGAGTCAGTCTCCCCACAATCACAGACATTTACACCTCCAGATGCAGAAAAAGAGCGACCTGCATCATGAAAGACCTCACTCATCCAGCACACTCACTCTTTGCCCCACTCCCCTCAGGACGGAGGTTGAGGAGCATCAAGTGTAGAACCACTAGACTGAGGAACAGCTTCTACCCTGAGGCTGTTAGACTCATGAATAAAAAAAAATATATATATATATAAACACTGCAAAATATCACATCATACTGATGCTGATCTGTTTTCTTGTCGCTGTGTTCATCTGTGTTCATCTGTGATCATCTGCTCATACAAACTCATGTTCGTGCTGCTGTTTATTCCCACTATATTAAGCTTAGTGTATTACTAGTTGATGTTTTTCTTAGTTAGTTCTAGATGTTATTACTGTTTTTCTCTTGCATTTGTTGTTGGATGTAACTGGGACCCCGTGTACATAATCTCGTTTTCATCACATGTACCACATGCGGTGCAAATGACAATAAAGACTCTCTGACTCTCTCTCTCTCTCTCTGACTCTGATAAAGGTTGTTGACAACTACACACAACGACTCACCCTGTTGGACATTCGCAAAAAAGCCTGAGGGATTTCCCCATTTTCCATCAGCGCACACAATCACCTCCTCTCGTATCCGCGGAACAATGTTCAGGCATTTTGACCAGTGGTTGTTCACTATTTTAAGAAAACAAGCTTCTAAATTACAACTCACTATCATTACGAAGCTCCTCGGCTCCTTCCTACTTAGCCCCAATTTCCGTTTTCGATTCGCCGCGGCATTTTGCCATCCAATCAGAACGCTCGTTTCAGGCGAGCTTTGCGTGATGACGTCAACTGGTAAAAGGTCTATTGCAGGGTTTCCTCTTGCTGCAAAGCGGGTCTGGTCTGTGGGTGCGTGCACTCGTTTTGTTTACGTGGTAGCGAAACTATTTAAATTCAGCTGATTTGACAATTTTAATCATTTATTAAGAAAAGTTAAACCGAGACACACTTTTAAAATAATGTCAGCTAACAAATATATATTTTTAGTTGTTTATCTTGCTAAATTTTAACGAATTGCAGGGTTTCCGCCCGCTGCGCGCACACATATTGTTTAATCAGATGTAGCGAAACAAATGTTTAAATCCAGCTCATTTCACAATTACGTTAATTTATTAAGGAAAAGTTCAGCTCAGACACATATTTGCTATAATTTCTAGCAAACAAATAAGTGTTAATCTTCTTAAAGCCTAGCTGTGCGCTCCTGTGGCAGACATTAAGGCCTAGCTGTGCGCTCCTGTAATGACTACTAGTCATTACTAAAATTGATTAGTTATGTGAACTAATCAATTTTAGTAATGACTACTAAATGTGTTTACTACATTGTACTGAGGTTATCAAGTTAACACAACTAAACATGTTTAGTTTCTTCTTTGTGTAAAAACTAGAATGGTTTAAGGCAACGGGTTTCAACGCGGTTTTCTAGTAAAGTCAACTAGTTCGGGTTAGTGACAGTTGTAAAAAATTACCTTTTTAAGTTATATTTACATAACCATATAAAACAAATAACCAATATAACATTATCTAAAGCTACTTATGTTTTGTTAAAAATAGTAATAACATTTCCTCCAATGTAATTAGGTACTCTTTTGATCTTCAAATTGTATTGAATGCAACACTAAATTTTACAAAAGAGGAGAAATAAAACAAAACATTTTAAAGTTCCAATATATTTAATTTTAACAGAAAATTGCTGCAAAATAACATTTTAAGTGCAATTTGTTATCAAGCTTGGCTCAAGTAAAAAAAAAAAGTATTAAAACAATAATTGCCATTAAAATAAAGCTTGTCATCCAAAAGTCAAGTAAAAGTAGGAAATTAAAGTGCTTGACATAATAATAATAATAATAATAAATTCAATTTATACCGCACTTTTCATTAATAAAAATCTCAAAGTGCTACAACAATAAAACAAGTGATAAAATCAAATAAAATCAATAATGGTATTAACTAAGATTAAAAACAGAATCATGTGGAGGCAGAATAGGCCTGCTTAAAAAAAAAAAATAAAAAAATAAAGCAAGTGATAAAATCAAGTAAAATCAATAATACTATCAACCAAGATCAAAGATAAAATCATGCGGGGGCAGAATAGGCTTGCTTAAAAAGAAAAGTCTTTAAACCGCTTTTAAAGTCAACCAGTGACTGTGGAGCTCTCAGGCAGTCAGGGAGGGAGTTCCATAGGCGGGGGGCAGCCACACAGAATGCCCTGTCTCCCATGGTCCTTAATTTGGTTCGTGGAATGTGAAGTAGATTACTGTTCTGTGATCGTAGAGACCGGGTGGATGAATATGGTGCAAGAATGTCCTTTAGATAGTCAGGTGAAGTTCCATGTAAGCATTGATGTGTAATGAGAGCAGTTTTGTATTGAATTCTGTAGGTGACAGGAAGCCAATGGAGGTTATGAAGAATGGGTGTAATATGTTCAAATTTACGAGCTCTCAATAAAATCCTTGCTGCACTGTTTTGAATATATTGAAGTTTCTGAAGGTTTTTGCCAGGGATTCCAATAAACAGGGAGTTGCAGTAGTCGAGCCTGGAGGAGACAAAGGCATGGACGAGTTTCTCAGCATCGGAAAAAGTCAGAGATGGGCGAAGTCTGGAGATGTTTCGAAGATGGAAGAAGCAAGTTTTAAACAGATGCTTAATGTGATTTTCAAATGTAAGATGAGAGTCCATTTTTATTCCAAGATTTGTAACAGAGGTGGAGAGGGGGATGTCTTGACCAGAGAAGGAGATTGTTGTTAAAGTTGATGTTTGTATCTGGTGAGGGGTGCCAATCATTATGGCCTCAGTCTTGGAGCAGTTTAATTGAAGAAAGTTCTGATTCATCCATGCCCTTATTTCCTCCAGGCAGGCAGAGAGGGCAGTGAGTGAAGATGGAGATGGGGATGATGAGGATGATCCAGTCCTGATGTAAAGCTGTGTGTCGTCGGCATAGCAGTGAAAAGAAATGTTGAACTGATTAATAATTTGACCTAAAGGCAGCATGTAAAGGGAAAACAGCAGGGGCCCCAGAACTGACCCTTGAGGGACACCACAGGAGACACCGACTGTCTGGGAAGTGGCATTGCCAAGACTAACGCATTCCAGCCTATCGGAGAGGAAAGATTTGAACCAGTCCAGGACAGTGTCACAGAGACCGACCTCCACATGAAGACGGTGGAGGAGGATATTATGGTCCACAGTGTCGAAGGCTGCGGTGAGGTCAAGGAGGACAAGGACGGAGGGAGAGCCAGTGTCAGCAGCCATGAGGATATCATTTGTAACTCTCAGTAATGCAGTCTCAGTACTGTGAGCTACTCTGAATCCCGACTGGAACTTCTCGTACAGAGAGTGTTGTTGTAGGTGGTCCTGCAACTGAGCAGCAACTGCTTTTTCCAGCACTTTGGACAGAAACGGGAGGTGGGAAATTGGGCGGTAATTAGAAAAAATGTCGGGATCCAAATTAGATTTTTTCAGAAGAGGCCTAATGATGGCAGTTTTTAGAGGCAGTGGAACATGACCAGATTGTAGAGACTGATTTATTATTTGTGTGATTAATGGGCTTATTGCAGAGTGATTGGATTTTATGAGAGAAGAGGGGAAGGGATCCAGGGCGCAGGATGAAGGCTTCATTTTCTTTATGATGGACTCCACCTCACTCTGAACAACTTCATCAAAGCTGCTCAGGGACCCAGGATGCAGACGGGTAGATGGTAAACGAAGATCAGGGAGGTTGTGGAGCTGAGATCTGATGGTGTCAATTTTGTTTTTAAATGATGAAAGGAACAGGTCGCAATTTTGAACACATTCCTCAGAAGTTTGTTTAAAGGGGACCTCAGATGTATTTTTTAAATTTTTATGGTATTTCTGTGGGATATCCAGACCCTATTCCTTCAATTTAATGCACAAAATAATTATTAGATAATCAATTATACCCTTTTTAATTCTGCCATTTTTAACTTTCGTTTTGAACGACCGGTTTCTTGAAGTCCACGCCCTTCAACGATCTGTTCACGCCCTCTGTAACAGCCAGTATCTGTAATGTGTTGTTGTTTTAAAATTAGCTCTTTTTTTATTACTCATTTGACTTACTGTTAGTGTTAGCTTAAGATAACTTACCGAAACCCGTCTGAGCGCGCCGCAGTTTGCTGCTCCTTTTAGCATTAGACCACCCGAATCCGAAGCTAATGTTAGCTTGTTCCTCTTCCGGTTTTCGCCAGCTCCGCTCGTTGCACGCGATGAGATTTTGGGAGTTATCGCTGTTCCAGTGAAGACAACACAAAGTTCACCAAGTGTCTCCCGTAAATTAATCTGTAAGGAGAAGGTCCTCTTGCTGCGAGCCTGCTGCGAGGCTGCTGCAAGGCTGTACAGTTGAAGCTCCGCTCCATCGCGCCGGAAGAGGGTCCCGTCGAACCCGGTCCTTCCGCCTGTGGTCCGCTCGTTTAATTTTTGCCGGCTGCGCGTTGGCAGCGATCGCAAATACACTAAAAATTGAACTAAAACATAAAAATAACAATTATACTTTATTTATAAAGCCATTTAAAAAAACACAGCTGCAACAAAGTGCTGTACACATGAAATTAAGAACATATAAACAAAAGATGAGATGAAATCATGAAAAACAACAGTCATGTGTTTAATACAGAAGTGGGTTGAGCCTAACCAGGGGTTGCTAGGTGAGGGGCTGGACTCAGGTTTGATCTGATTGGCTGGCGGCTTGTGACGTCAATAAATGCAGGAAGTGTGAATCCTGGTGTATTTATCAAAAATAAATAAATCTACTTAGAGTAAATAAACCACTGGGTGCATTTTTTTGGCACAAGGACTGTTTTTTTATGAAGTAAATACCCAAAGTTTAGTAAAAAAACATTAAAAAGTGAATTTTGCATGTGTGGTCCCCTTTAATGGGATTTAGTAGATGAGTTACTGTGGAGAAGAGCTGTTTAGAGTTACCAGGGCAGGTGTTGATGATGTTGGAGTAATACTTGGAGCGTGCTTCTTTAAGAGAATAGGCGTATGCTTTCTGATGTTCTTTGTATGCCTGCTTATGTACCGAGAGACCAGATGATTTTAGACGTCTCTCGATAGCACGGCCAGTTGCCTTCATCCTGCGGAGCTCACCAGTGTACCAGGGGGCTGAACGGGAGAAAGACACCAGTCTTGTCTTCAAGGGAGCATGTAGGTCCAGAAGCTCTTGGAGAGATCGGTTGTAGTAATCAACGGAGTCATTGGCAGATGAATGATTGACAGCGGTCAGGGCGTGAAGATCAGCGGACAGAACATCAGGGGAAATGTTTTTAAAGTCCCGGAACTGGATGGGTCGCTTTGGGTTTGAAGCAGGTGAAGTTGAAGGCACTTCCAGAGAGATGACACTGTGGTCCGAGACACCCAGGTCATATACAGATAAGTTATTGATGAGTACAGTGTCTGTAATCACCAAATCCAGAGTGTGCCCCCTGCTGTGCGTAGGGGCGTCCACATGTTGGGTGAGATTAAGAGAGTCCAGAAGAGACTTAAAATCTGTTGCCAACGGGGAAGAGGAATTGTCCATGTGGATATTTAAATCTCCAAGAAAAATAGTTTTCACAGGGGAGGTGCAGAAAAAGGTGAGGAGGTCATGCATCTCTGAGTTAAATGAAACATGCGGTTTGGGAGGTCTATAAATCAATATAACGTTCATCAGGAGTGGGGCTTTGAAGTTGAAGGCCAAACTTTCAAAAGAGGAAAAGTCCTGAGAAGCCAGATGTGTCAATTTTAAATTATTGCGGTAGATTACAGCCAGACCACCACCGCGGCCAGTGCTGCGGGCTCTCTGCAGATAACTGTATCCAGACGGACAGGCCTCATTTAGAGAACTGTACACATCTGGCTGATGCCAAGTCTCTGTAAGACACATGAGGTCCAAGTCCTTCTCCAGAATGTGATCGTGAATTAGGCATGATTTGTTTGATAGTGACTGCACATTGAAAAGTTCTAATTTAATACCAGTTGGTGTAGAAGCCTTTTGAACCGGTTTCAGCAGACTGAAGTCCACTCCACGTTTTCCTTGCCACTTCGTGCGCTGTGGACTACAAGGGACTACAGACGCAGCGTTCTGATGACGTCGTCGAGGTGCGACACGTCTCTTGGACGAGACACACGCGATAGACCCAACCTGCGGCTGCCCAGAGTAGATGGATATCTTTCGAGAGCTTCTGTGGATATAACGAGGTCTACGCAGAAGTCCCAGTTGTTTGATGGTGGAAACAGAGGGAGGAATGGAGCAGTTGTTAAGTCCAAGCAGCTGCGAAGCGGAATACGTCAACATCGTGCCAGCCAAGCCGGGGGAAGCTAGCACAGAGCTAGCCACTAGCAGCAGACCCGCGGCTCCGAAAGAAACAACCAAGAAGCAGAGGGATGTAACTTGGTTGAGCATATCGTGAAGAGGAGCACAGGAGAAAATCCAGGACAGTCCAGATGACACAGGAGGTTGACAGGCAGTAGGTGAGTGGAACAATAATTGCAGCTACGTAGTTCTTGAAGTAAGTTCGTGCTGGAGTTTGACAGGAGGTAGACAGCCCAAATTCCGGTTAGGAAGAGCTAGCCAAGCTGTCCGTAAAATCCTTATTAAAAAACCACTGAACAAAACGAGTCCAGATAAATGTCCAAAAAAATGTCCAAAAAATAGCAACAGTAAAATAACTATTTAGCGTGGAGAAGCGGCGACATCACGCCAGCGTCCTCTCCAGCTGTGTCAATCACAGCACATTTCTATAATGTGTTGAGTTACAAGTTACATTCAGGTTGCAGTTTTTTGATTTGCTCGTTGGTTGACAACGTGCAGGAAAAGCCTGGCTGCACAAGATTCTGTTCTGAGATTCAAACGCACTGAGCACGGTCATCAATAATGTCACCTATACTGACAAATAAAATGAATTGAAGACTCAAACTGCATTGAACTGCATTAGATTATGTAGGTAAGAACGTGGCTAATGAGACTACATGTATATTCTATCCCAACTGTTCACAGGGTATCCGCGGGGTTGTAATAGATATTAAAAGGTAGTAAATGAAATTAACACAAATTAAGGCCATTAAAGGACATCATTATAAATTGTTTAAATAAGGAATACAAAAATGGCAGCATTCAATAATTTGTGTATCCTTGTGCAAAACTGGACACAGCAAAATTAGACAGTCTTCTAAATCTTAAACTTGAAAAAGAGCAGGTAAAATGTGATAAATGTAAGATTTAGCATGTTTTATGTGAATACTGTCCGTGTTGTTGGTAAATTCAGTCAACTGAAGCAATAAATTCCTGAAAACTTATGATTTAAAATATTTTGTGATGTTAAGGAAGAACTACATGTTACAGTATTTCACCTTAAAATTCTAGTGTTCTCTGTGCAGACAAGGAGTGTGGTACTTTGTAGATGTGGGTTCATGAAGGCACTACTGCATAGCTCTGTGAGCAGGAAATCTTTTTTGGTAAATCGAGCACACATGTTTACACTTACTGCTTTAATTGACTATATTTACCATCAACACTGACTGGACCTTTACATGAAATGTGCTGAATTTTTCTCAAACTGTATTATGTAAACTGAGTTTTACTTTCCAATCCTGAGCATACACTTCTAAATCCTGTACTGAAGAACATAAGTGGTTGGACATTCATGTCTCTTATAACATTGTAAACTGAACATTATCAACTAACAGTTGTTGTAGAGCTGTTGCATTGAACTGCATTAGATTATGTAGGTAAGAACGTGGCTAATGAGACTACATGTATATTCTATCCCAACTGTTCACAGGGTATCCGCGGGGTTGTAATAGATATTAAAAGGTAGTAAATGAAATTAACACAAATTAAGGCCATTAAAAAGTATTAAAAAGTAATAAACGTCATCTGACGAGGTATTAAATTTTTTAAACCTACACAACTATATTTTTCTTGTTTTGTCGTCTAAAAAAAGGTCTGTGAATTTATTTATCTTTTCTAATTTTATGTTCCAAGTAGGACCTTAGCTAAAACAAAGACGTCCTATCGTCAGTCAGTGTGTGCGCGCACCTACAGCTGGTATCATGTCAAAGAAACGGGAAAGGATCACGGCTTTATCCTCCGACATTTAACAAGAAATGTACCTAAACAATTGTTTGTTAGCTCGAAATTATAGCAAAAGGGGTGTCTCAGTCTAACGTTTTCTTAATAAAAGTACTTTAATGGTTAAATCGGCTTTATAAAAATAAAAAATAAAGTGTCGCTGCCTCAGTGCCTGTATGCTCCGTGATCGCTCAGCGGTGACAAACAGGGAAGTGGATCGCGGCTCGTTTCGCCGACATTTAACAAGAAAATTACCTAAACAATTATTTGTTAGCTCAAAATTATAGCAGAGGTGTTTTTCTGTCTGTCATTTTCTTAATAAATGCACTTTAATGGTCAAATTAGCTGCATTTCGCCACCGTGGTGCAGCTTGCTGCTGGATTGAAGGTTCAAGCAGAGAGGTGGGGAGAGTATGGCAGGCCGATTGAGTCATTAATAGCTAGTGAAGATTCTCAGTCATCCAGGACATGGTGAATTCTAAAAAATGCAATAAAAAAACAATAAAGTATAGTATAATAGTATAATAAATAGTATAATAAATAAAGTCCAGTTGTTTTTGTCTTGAACTTTTTTAAATTTGTCATTATAGGCACGTTTTCCTATTACATGATACAACAGCATGCCATACTATTACTACAATAGATATCATGAACTGTTTTTTTTTTTTCAGTCAGAATGAATGAAACGGTCATATTTCAGTGTTATGGTTTATAAATATGGGAAAAAAATCTATAAATATGTCACTTCGTCCTATAAGTTGCAAGGCATGTAAATTATGCAAAAAACTGCAACTTACAGGATGAAAAATACAGTAGTTATTATTTTCTACCTCTCTTTTTGAATTATGCATGTGTTCAGTGTTGAATTATTTTAACTAAACTGTTCTGTTTTCAAGTTTACAGTTTTTGTTTGCCATTAGAGATATGTTATGTGTGGGAACAATTAAACTTTTTCTCTTGGGTTAGATTTAAATAACAAGTAGGTAGGGATGGGAATTGATAAGAAATTATCAATATCAATGCCGTTATCGATGTCCTTTATCGATTCAATTCCTTATCAATTCTGTTATCAATTCTCATTTGGGTAAAAAAATATAGTAAACCATTTGAATAATAAACGAATAATATAGGATAGAGTTTCCGGAAAGGCCTTGGTTGGCTGCATTTTCCTTTTGCAGTTAGAACTTGGCAGTCACTTTTAGTTGTGTTGGTGACGTTGTGGTTCACTTTCTACTTTTCTTGTAGGACACATACTTCTTAGGTAGACTTTAGTTGGGTTATTTTTATTTATTTTTTTTTGTCCTGTTTATCTCCTGTCCACGCTCCAGCTCAGTAGGTGGCGGTAATGCACCTTAAGTTGTTTGCCAACCGCCATTAAACTCCACCTAGAAGAAGAAGAAGAACTCGGTGCTAACGTTTATGCTAGCTGTTTGTGCTGGGGTTACTTGGATAAATCCGCAGAGTTTCCCGCTGTTTCAAGCCAAATTAACGCGGCCGGAGGATTCTATTGTGTGTTTTGTGTCGACCACTCGACGGTGAGTCGTTAATTTTATGTATTTTGGGTTCATTTCGCCAATTTTACTCTTCAAAATGGCGGCCGCCATTTTGAAGAGGGCAACTGGTGAAATAATGTTTTTAATCCAGCAGATTTGACCATTTGAACCGGTTAAACTCAGAAAAACCTTGTGCTATAAAGTCACTGACTTTATAGCACAAGGTTTTTCTGAGCTTAACCGGTTCAAATGGTCAAATCTGTTGGATTTAAAAAAGTATTTCTCCATCTGCCCTCTTCAAAATGGCGGTTAGCGTGTTAGCAGAACCGATAAGCTGAATCGTTAAGACACGCAACCTACAATTCCATGGAATTGGACTTTTAAGAACCGGTTCTCTAACAGAACCGGTTCTCGGTTCCCATCCCTACAAGTAGGTCAGTGCTTT
>JBBPBX010044672.1:13674-27348 GCA_038048925.1 Garcialebias charrua
ATAATTGTTTTTAAGTGTTAATCTTCTTAAAAGCCTTGCTGTGCGCTCCTGTGGCAGACATTTGCAGCAGAGCTAAACGTAGGTGCGACCTATACACCAGTGCGACCTATACACCAGAAAATACTGTACTGCTTTAAAAAAACAAGAGTCAAGTAAGATTTCGAATCTGTCTTTTTCTCCGAGATGAACTTCAACAAAGACAGATTCGAAATCTTACTTCACTGTTAGATGAAGTCTTGGTTCAGTTTCTCAGTCCAAAATTATATACAGGTAACAACATTGGCTGCCCTACTATCACAGCAACTGTATTCTGCGATTTTGATGAATACAAAATCGTAGAATTTCATGATTTCTGGCATCATGATTTCTGGCAAACCGATCAACAAATGAGTGACTCATTTGTTGATCGGTTTGCCAGAAATCATCAAATTATGTTTGTATTCTGCATCTGTCTGTTAGCAAAATATCTTATGAACAACTGAACAGATTTTGATTAAACTTTCAAGAAATAATCACTGAATGGCTCTCTACGACTGGTTGACTTTCAAAGTACATCCAATTCAATCAATGGTGTTGGTCTGTTAGCAAAATATCTCATGACCCTCTGGACAGATTTTGAAAAATCTTTCAAGAAATAATAAACGGATGTTTCTTTACTGCTGATTAACTTTTGGATATATTTGAATTGAAGATGGCTGCAGCAGGCAATTGAAATAAGCCAAACTCAAAAATGGTTATAATTCAGTTAATTTTACAGATATGGAGTTAAGTGATTGTTTGTTTAAAGTTATTTAAAGTTATTTTATATATTCTTTTAAATAATGGGGTGATATAAGATTTTTTTCTTCTTTCTGCACTCTTTTCATTCAATGTTTTATTTTTGATGAATGTTTTATTTTGTCTCTTGTAAATGAATGAATAAATAAATTAAATAAAATATTAAATAGCTTTACATCTGCTAAGTTCTTGGCATAAACCAACACAGACATGTTCCTGTTTTTAGTGTTTTACATGCTTTATATTGTAGCTGTATTATGATATGATGCGAAGCCACGGAGCTCCCAGGCAGAAGCTGAAACAGCTGCCGTAATCAGAGCCCAATCCGGCATGAAAAAGAAAAACACACCGCTGGCTGAAGCCCTGAGCTCGATGGAATGTCCGGCCGGCGTAAAACTAACTTGACCACGGTTTAATGTGACGCAGATGTGTTCATATAGCTCTGCAAACATTGAACGTTGTTGTCTTGCGGTGTTGAGTGTAATATTTCCACACAACGCACATGTTACGATGAAAAGTCGGCTAGCTGCTAGCTAAGATGCTACAGTACTCACCAGTGTTGTCCGATCTTGCGACAGAAACAAGCGTCCAGCATGTAAACAATCCATAACGTGACCAGCTCCATGTAAACAATCCATAACGTGACCAGCTCCATGTAAACAATCCATAAACAAACGACCCCCTCTTTCAAAACGATGCCAAAACAAACCCAACAGAGTACTCAGTCAGCCCCTCACGCTTGTAGCTGCCTGCAAACTATGAACTGGATTTCCTGAATGTGAGGCGGGTCTTGTTACTCTGGGTTCATGAGACACGCCTCCGTTCAGGAAATCCATCCCATAGTTTGAAGCCAACGTGCATCATGGGTTGGATCGATACGTAAACAAGGCTGGTATCGGTATGTGCCATGAGCATTGGTTCCGCTTCTGCTCGGAGGACGCCAGGACGGGCCACAGGGCGGGCCAGGGTCCATCATACGCGGGCATGGGCCCTTGTGGGCCCGTGTGTAGAACCGCCACTGGTCCCTGGGCAAGACCGCTTGTCTCAGCAGGTTGGCCTCCAGGGAGCTGTGCTTGAGTGGTTCAAATCTTACCTGTCTGGGAGAACTTTCTCTGTCATGATAGGCGATCTGTCCTCCTCTTCATCAACCCCTCTGACCTCTGGCGTACCACAGGGATCTATTCTAGGGCCAGTCCTCTTCTCTCTTTACATGCTGCCATTAGGATCAATCATTGCACGTCATAACCTGTCTTTTCACATGTATGCAGACGATTTACAAATCTATCTGCCAGTCACTCCCAACCCCTCACCCAGTTCAAACACTCTTGTCAACTGCTTAAATGACATTAAGCACTGGCTCTCTCAAAACTTCCTCCACCTAAACACAGATAAAACTGAATGCATTTTATTTAGTGCACCTGGTGACACCAGCAACATCCTTCCCAGTCCCAGTGTTGGTTTCCCCCTCCCCCACTTCAACCCGGTGGTCAGAAATCTTGGAGTGCAGCTTGACTCCAACTTAAAGTTTGATAAACAGATCAGTTCTGTTGTCAAGACCAGCTTCTTTCAGCTCCGACTGCTCTCCAAAGTCAAGTCATTTCTCAGCCGTGGTGATCTGGAGAAGGCCATCCATGCCTTTGTGACCTCCAGACTTGACTATTGTAATGCTTTGTATGTTGGTATTAATCAATCCTCCATCTCCCGTTTACAGCTTGTACAGAACTCTGCCGCGCGCTTTTTGACCAACACACGAAAATATGAACACATCACTCCTGTCCTGTCCTCTCTACACTGGCTCCCGGTTCAGTTCAGGATACAGTTCAAGCTGCTCCTGTTTGTTTTCAAAGCTCTGAATGGACTTGCTCCTCTGTACATCTCAGAACTTTTGAAAGCCCATCAGCCCGGCAGAGATTTACGATCTGCCAGTCAACACCTGCTGGAGGTGCCTCGCTCAAGGTACAAACAATGGGGAGACCGGTCATTTTCTGTTGCCGGCCCAAAAGCCTGGAACAGCCTCCCCCTTGAGCTGCGTGCCACCTCTGATCTGACTCTGTTCAAAACCAGACTGAAGACCCACTTGTTCAAAAAAGCTTTCAGTGTGTAAAAAAGCTTTCAGTGTGTAACTTTTATTACTTTTGGTAGTTTAGTATGTAGCATTTTTTATTTCCATTGCCTTTTTATTTCCACTTGCTCAAATAAGCTTCCAGTGTGTAACTTTTATTACTTCTGGTATTTTAATATGTAACATTTTTTAATTTCCATTGCCTTTTTATTTCCACTTGTTCAAAAAAGCTTTCAGCGTGTAACTTTTATTACTTGTGTTATTTTAGTATGTAGCATTTTTTATTTCCATTGCTTCTTTTATTGCTGTTGTTTCTTATTCTATTTTCATTGATTTATTGTTCCAGTTTATTCATCTTTTTATCCTGTTAAGCACCTTGGTCAATGCAAGGCATTGTAGGAAGGTGCTATACAAATAAAGTTTATTATTATTATTATTAAGACACTTAACCCCGAGTTGCTCCCGGTAGGTCTGGATAGCGCCCTACAAGGCAAGCTACCACTAACGGTGTATGAATGTGTGTATGAATGGGTAGATGGCTCGTATTGTAAAGCGCTTTGGGGCTCCTCAGAGGGGGCTGGAAGGCGCTATATAAATAAGCTCCATTTACCATTTACCATTTATGATGCAGGTGGCTCTTTTTCTGCATCTAGAGGTGTAAATGTCTGTGATGGTGGGGAGACTGACTCCCACAGACTTCTGTGCAGCCTTCACCACTCTTTGTAGAGCTTTCCTCTCTGCAACTGTGCAGCCTCCATGCCACACGTTGATGCTGGAGCACAGGACGCTCTCCACTGCACACCTGTAGAACGAGGTGAGGACTGAGCTTCTCAGACCGGCTCGTCTCAGCCGTCTGAGGAAGTAGAGTCTCTGATGACCTTTCTTGATCAGGCTGGTGGTGTTGTTGCTCCAGCTGAGGTTATCATTCAAGTGTACACCCAGGTACTTGTAGCTGGAGACCACCTCCACCGCAGATCCACCTATATACAGTGGGGTGTGGGTGTGTTTGTTCCTTCTGAAGTCCACAATCATCTCCTTCGTCTTCTTCACATTCATGTGAAGGTTGTTCTCTTTGCACCAGCTCTCCAGATGTTCCACCTCCTGTCTGTAGCTGGATTCATCATTATCTGTGATGCATCCCACCACAGCTGTATCATCTGCAAACTTAACAATATGACAGCCTGGATGTGTGGCTGTACAATCATATGTGAGCAGAGTGAACAGAAGAGGGCTCAGCACACATCCTTGAGGAGAGCCAGTGCTGAGGGTGATGGTGGAGGAGGAGAAGTTGTGGATCTTCACGGACTGTGGTCTGTTTGTTAAGAAGTCTAAGACCCAGTTACAAATAGAGGGGCTTAGTCCAAGTGTGGATAGTTTGTCTATCAGAGTTTGGGGGATCATGGTGTTGAAAGCAGATGTGAAGTCCACAAAGAGCAGACGCACGTATGAGTCCTTCTGATCCAGGTGGGTGAGAGCAGTGTGGACCACAGAGGAGATGGCGTCCTCTGTTGATCGGTTCTCACGGTATGCGTATTGATGAGGGTCCTCGTTGATGTTGACGGTTGTCTTGATGTGGGACATGACCAGTTTCTCAAAACATTTAGCGACTATCGGGGTGAGAGCCACCGGTCTATAGTCATTCAGACCAGTCACTGTGGAGCTTTTTGGGACTGGGATGATGGTGGCAGTCTTCAGGCAGGTGGGAACTGACTCCAGTGAAAGTGAGGTGGTGAAGATGTCAGCCAGCACCTCACAGAGCTGGTCCGCGATCTCGCAATTCCCGCGCATGCGTCTCAGAGCGGCGCATCCATGCGGACCTGAGCTGAGCGGAGGAAGTGGAAATTGGACTCGCACAGCTGCGACCTGCGGAGCGGAGCGGGGCGGAGCCGCTTGTAGTGTATTTTTGGCGTGATACTACCTCTAGTGGCGGCTCAGCGGCGGATCAGAGGCGAGTAAAATTAACTTGGCAATGCGCCTTCGTGTTTTTTCTGAATGCTCGTTGGAGGACTGAACACGCATCAGAGCCGGACTGAGCTGTTTTATGAAAGGGGCTACTATTTCTGCCTTCATGTGACGGTGGACCAGGAATAATGATGGAGCAAAGACTGCTTGTCATGAAGGACCGCAGCAGGTGGAGACGAGGTGGAAATGACTACGTCTCATCACAAACGTTAACAGCTGTCTTCAGCAGTCATCAGCTCCATTAACCGTTTCCATCTTCAACTCACTCTTCTTATCCTAATAACTTAGACGTTAATACAACGATTAAAGGGTTTTAAATACATTAGTTGTTTATTATTAAAAAACTGTAATATTTGTAGTCATATTGTCCACCATCACCTGGAGTCCAGTTAATTTAATACATTCATTCTTCTCTCAAGCTTTGACCTGCAAATGAAAGGACAGTTCAAATCAGAACAGTATTTTTAGTCTCGACTGTACAGCGTGGAGCCAGAAGTGGCTGCGAGTACAGGTAACCCCCGACCTACGGCAACCCGGACCTACGAACGTAACATATTTAATAAAAATATGAAATTATAAAAAAAAAATATATATATATATATATTTTTGTGTGTATTTAAATGTTCTTAATTTCATGTGTACAGCACTTTGTTGCAGCTGTTGTTGTTTTAAAGGCTTTATAAATAATAATTATGATAAAAATGATCATTTCTGATCATTTTTGTCATATTGCGCAATAAGTGTGCAACTTCCGGTCATAACAGGAAATGCCGCGGGAGCCATTTTAGGTCATCTCACGGCTCCCGGCAGCCGGTTTTGAAGACTGCGTGACCCAGGATCGCCTCATATGGATTAATTACTAGCTGGAAACACTCTGTGAACTCTGTGGACGTCTCAGGCAGCCGCGGATTGATCGCCAATCGCTCAGTCATCGTCGCGCCGCGCTGCCGCACGAACACCTCCGGCCTGACGTCGGCTTTGACCACCTCAAAGTAAGAAATTATATTTTTATTTAATTTATATTTTTATTACTGTACTGTATTAATTAATTACACAGTGTTAGGTGTGTTAGGATAGGCGAAGTACAGTACTTGGTACCACAAAAAAAAAAAGAAAAAAAAAAAGACATCCCCGAGTGACGAGTGGACGGACCGACCTGCGAACAGATCGACCTGCGAACGGTTCTTAGGTCCGGAACTCGTTCGTAGGTCGGGGGTTTGCTGTAGTTCCTGAGTACGATCATCCTTCAGCTGTGATTGAACCTAAACCTTCACATAGTGTTTAACTCAGTCAAATTCAATCGGACAAAGCTGAGGTTCAGGAGAGTCTACATCAACAGAAGTGGCTAGATGTGCTCCGTGATTCTCAGGTAGCAGCTGGTCACAACTCTATTCCCGTGAAGGCCTTTATAAACTGATGTTTGAAGCTTCGGACAAGAATTTTGTCCCTAGTTCAAGGAGAAACATGAGGTCCAGGAGTTCAACTCGTGTCAGCTGTTCTTATGCCTCACTTGTTCAGAAATAATCCCACCTAACTTGTAATAAAAAAGCATCATCCTTTCTGATGTGCACGGACATGGAGCTACAGTAAACTGACATTCAACGTTTCTCATGATCACAGATGAGAGGAAGAACGAGTGATGACAAGAAACGGCTTTAATGTCACGTTGCAGAGACACGGATAGTAACAACCAGCTGGTGTTATTTCTTGAACTACCGCTACTCACGGTGATGATGTGCTGAAATAAAAAAATAAAAAAAAATAAAAAAAAAATATATATATATATATTATATATATATATACATATACATATATATATATATATATATATACATACAGTATACAGTACTGTATTTTCAATTTGAATTTTGAGTGAATTTATGAAAATTCACAAAAATGTAAATAAAAATTAATGCGAATCAGAAGTGTTTCCATCAACTGGCTTGAAGCGAATCCACCAGGCCACGCAAAGCGGCATTACATCAGACGTCATCGTTACGCATGTCTACAGTAAACAGGAAGTAGCGGTTGAAAACAGGAATCGAACCACACATCTCGGCAAAATGGAGATGTGTTGCTATCGGGCAAGTTGTATTTATTCTGTCATGCCAACTAGTTTTAGCGATGTTACATGTTGTCCGGAGACAAAGTCACGTGACGTAAATGTTCGCTACGTCAGAACTGAGTCGGCAAATCTGTTTCCATCTCTCGTTTTGCGCATCAGCTCTGTTTCGAAAAACCCAAAAACCACCTCAAGCGAGCGTATCAACTTTTTTGCGAATTAGAGGAAGTTAATTCGAATCGTGCCGTTTCCATTCACCTTTTCTGATGCAATACTTCAAAATGTGCATCAAGAAACCTTGATGGAAACACGGTTAATGTTAAAATGAATAATCTCAGTACAAAAATTTCATTATACAGATTCACATACCTGAACAGTATCGAATCGGAAAAGTATCGTTAACGGTCGATACCCAGTTCTTAAGTATCGGTATCAAATCGGAAGTGAGAAATGTGGATCGGAGCATCCCTAGTTTAAGAGAGTATAAATATAAAGGTTCTTAAAACTTTTCGCCTAAAATCTTCAAACATCGGCTCAAAGTTTTTATCCAAATCCACAGAAGGGCGTGAAGGAATTTCAGTTAAAGACGTGTTCTGAATGACCAGGCGTTTCTTAGAAAAAGTAAGGTTTATTGATTAAGACACAGGTTTAAAACAGGTTAAACAGAAAATGGGCATTAGGTCAATTCATGTGCACACGAACCAAGCTGCTGGATCGAACCTCTCGCCGTGAAGTCGCTCCAGGAATGCCTAAAGTGTCTCTTTGATACGTGATGTTATGTGGTACCATAAATTGTTTTGGGATTTTGCTGTTGTCCCATTGGTTAAACCTGATAGTTGCCTTAGCAACGAGATTTATGATCCTGCTCAAGGTCTCCGCTTCCTGACCTTTATCAGTTTGTGTGCTTCTTTGTTTGTGCCAATTCAGAGGAGCAGTTCTAGATTTAAACGAGTTTTGCTTAAGTTTAAACAAGTTATTGTCCTGTGCACCTTGTGTGTGATTAACTAAGTGTGAGCCTGTGTATTGAGCATGATTTCTGATGTGTGTGGTACACCAAAGATGTTTTTGCTGCATGTGTGCCCTCCCCCCCTGGAATGTGTTATGTGCAGCTCTGGTTTGCTTCAAAGAGGTGGCTCGTGGGTCGAGGCCTGGTCCATCAGCTTGGTCCGTGAGATTAATGCTGGCACACCTGAACATGTAAAACCCTTTGTGGTTACATGAGACACATTTGTGAATAGAAACACTTCTACTATAGGTTTGATCATGTGAATAATATAGGTTTAATCATACTAACGTGTATAACAGTGATTTATCCTTCATCTCCCTCTCTCGGCCTATCAAAGATAGGCCGCAACCACCAGCAGAGCACCAGGGGCCCCCGCAGAGGAACCCCATCCCAACACACCAGCGAAGGAAAACCACCCATAACAACAAACAAAAAAATCAAAATTAAGTAATCAAACCACCAAAATCAACTAACCCTAGTCCAAACCTCCATCCGACTCCAAAACTAAACATCATCCAAACACAAAAACAATAATCAACCGTTGAAAGCCGTAGTGGCCTAATCTACTCAAGGAAAAATGATAAATGCGGTTCCCCTCTTCGCTCCGACTCCCCAGCTGGGGTCCACCCCCGAGTTCCCCATCCACTCTACAGGTATCCGGACTCCGCCGAATACCTGAGAGCTCCTTCACCCAGCAGCGAACTGCGCCTGACCTCCATCAGACCCCAGAACCAACCATCCCGACTAACCCCAAACTGACTCCATCATTAAACCCGAAAAATAAGATGAAAACATGAAACCCCCTCCAAACAGCAAGACCATCAGAGAAATAATATAATTAGGATAAAAGCAACACTCTTCCATTCCACACACAAACACTCCCCACTACTACAGGTATCTGTTGTCTGCCAAATACAGGTGAGTTTGTGCGGCAGGCGACGGTGTGGACCCCGCCTGCACCAAGGGAAACGCCGTCCCAAAATCCTCCATTTCCCTGGAAGCAATCATCCTCGAGATTTTTGCCCGTGCACAAGGTGTCACGCACCCCATAAATAAGCAGAACAGAACCAGAATAGCTAGTGGCAAGGCCAAAATCTTGACCAACACCTGAGGCCATGATCCTCTCGTGAACCACGACAGTGCATGCCACAGCCCTGTATGCGCCTCCTCCGTCTGATGCTTCTGAAGCTCCCTCAGATGGCGCAGGGCCGCTGTCACCCTGACCTGTGGATCTGAAGCAGACGCATCAGGTATAAAGGTACAGCAGGTGCCATCCTTAATCACCTCACACACTCCATTAACAGATGCTTTAAACAAATCCAACAGCAAATTATGATGTAAAGACACAACATACATGGCCCACCGCTCTGCAGAGGTGGTCCCTAACGCCTGCACCGAATCATAAATGAACATCCCAAATTGGTAATCTAAAGCTTCCATGCGCAACAGGTGGTCCCCGACCTTCGACCCCGGGAAGAAGCCACGCTTCCATTCCACTGGGACCTCTGAACCCCAAGAAGACTCGAGCTGACTGACGTCCGAAGTCTTTGAATGTCCCACATAGTGAGAACCATTACTCAAAGACACCAGGTACGACCCCTCTGTAACTGCAACAGGTGCACAGCACCCAGTCCAGTTCACTGGCAAGGTCAGGAATACCTGATGTCCACACAGCCATGCCACGTCCTCAACCGGATACGTACCATTGCTGCTAGGCACACTCATGAACTCCCTTCTCGGATGGTACACCGCCCTGCACCTCTCCTCAGGGAGGGACCCCACTACCACCTGATATGAGTCCTGATGATGGACGCGGTGCACACAGACAGGAAACTGTCCACTGGATGGCCATTCTACAAATTGAGCTAACACCATCGGGTGTGATAATGTACTCAATTTGCACCACTTAGGCTGACATCGCAGGTGCTCCATGTAGAATCCTCTGGAGCTCATCTGCAGAACACAAAATGACAACATCCGGTCAAGAGGTGTAATCGTCAATGGCCGCTGTGATTCCTCAACAGAAAGTGGGGTGCAGATGTAAGACTCAGACCTGTGGCGACTTCTGGCCAAAAACTGCGCATACCTGTACCAAGAGTTCCTCTGCAAGACTTCAGAAAAATTCATCGATATATGACCAGCATCCTGTACCCGCGTCCATGTCCTCGGCCTGAGGACATCTCTCTCACTCCTCTGATGAGGAGGTACAGGATGACAGCTAGGATGACCTGGTATCACACAGAAATATTCCAACAACAGAATAGTGGAAACTATAATCAATGACCCCACACCTGCAGCTACCATTAGCCTCTTCTGCCCCTCAGCCATGCTTAATATAGTTTGAAATTCTCTACAGTGTCAAACTTTGAACCCTGGAGTGTGATGAAACACAACAGAAACACAAATTACCCCCTTCTCAGTTAAATCTGCAGAACCTGAAAAAGAAAATACACATAAAAAGCAGTGTGGAAACCCAACCATCAAACATACGCACAGTTTACAAAATCTTCTTCTTGTAATTTATAATTATTATAATTAATTTTTCTTTTAATCTTTATTATTCAGGAATCACTGGAACCGCACCTGTAAAAATACATCCTCAAAATGAATAAATCACTCACCCACTGAATTTCGAACCAGGAATATGAAAGTGGTCAAAAACCTCTAATATTTTATGATTTAACGCTGAACTTGAAAAATGTAACTCCAAACCCTTGAAAGTTAGACCTGGAAACGATGTGTTGTTCTGCTGAATTCTAATTTTAAATATAAGTAAGTCTAATTGATAAAAGTTAAAAGTTAAAGTGTAGCAGCAAATTATTGACCTAAACCAATTCTAAGATAAGAAATGGTCGTTAATTTCATATTAAAGGTGAAATCAAATATCTAATCCTAAATGTGTGACCTTTACACTGTATGATTTAAAATTTAAAGTTTAAAATATTGATGATTCAATATTGCAAAATAGAAACACCTGTAAATTCAAAACACTCTGTCAGCCTTTCTGAGTCGATTTAACCCTTGGTTTTCTGTTCTGTTCCGATGTTTGTTGAAAGATGTATTCTTCAGAGGTCACCACCCTTTCCCTTGGGCTGCAGATTTGCTGATGATTAATGCCAGGCGGGTTGTGTCCAATACCCCGTTCCCCTGGCGGCAAACACTGCCCCTAACCCAAAAGTGAATGGTCGACCCCCTCTTTTATGCTCCTGTTGGTGTGGCTTGCCTTGTTAAGCTGCAATCATGCAGCATGCGCTCTTCTCTCAAAGCAACAAGGCAGACAGGCCTGGCACCAGGGGGAACTGTTTCCCTATCGTTCTGGTGTCCTTGCAAAAGCAAGCACAAAGATGCTCTCCAGGAAGACAGGTGTTTTCAGGAAGCTCCACCACTCGAACCAGAACACCTCACGAACAGATGACTTCCACGGAAAAGGAAGTGAAACGAAGCGGCAACTGAAGCCCACACCTTTTCGACCACGACACCTTCTCGACCACGCCCTCTCAGATGAAGATGCAGGACAGCCGACCTTTCGTGTGAACCTGCCCGCTCCAGATGCTGCTCCGGAGCTCTCAGCTCTGAAGCTCCGTCCGAGCTACCTCGACCTTTCGTGATGACCTTTGAGGTTCGCTCTCCGGACCACTCTGGCTGTGCCTCCCCCTCTCTGGCACGCTGCTGGTGATGTGCGTTTCAGCAGCCCAGATGTGCTCGCTCACGTGGTGACTCTCTCTCTTATAGACTCTGAGAAGCCCCCAGGATGTCAGTGGGCCTCCCGCCTTCGATCAGGCTTTGTCGCCTCTTGTGCGATGGATTCACCGTTCTGGAGAAGGAAGCTGGACAGACCACCATAAGTCTCACAGAGTACATTTTACATGACATTTCAACAACACACAACCCCTATTTACAGACGTCCTCAGCCCTAAAGCCCCCAAGTTAATTAATTTTAGTCTGTGCACAGATTTCAGCCAAATTTTCAAAAGTGGGCTAAGATATTTGAGGCCTAAATTATTTTTTTCCCACTTTCTGTAGATCTGCATTTTTCCTTAAAATGTATACAATCCTCCTATATGAGTTTTGCAGAAATAAAGGAAAAAATGTCTTGGACTGTAACAATTGATTAAAATTTTTAACTGTTTTCTCATCTTCTCTTCTGTTTTTGTTATACCTCTGGTCAGCCAGTGAATATGGCACGTCAACCATAAAATTTCGGACACCT
Organism: Garcialebias charrua; assembly: GCA_038048925.1. Classification (NCBI taxonomy): domain Eukaryota; kingdom Metazoa; phylum Chordata; class Actinopteri; order Cyprinodontiformes; family Rivulidae; genus Garcialebias; species Garcialebias charrua. Next base: position 25,754 of record JBBPBX010044672.1, read on the forward strand.
TATACCGTATTAACCTGTCTGTACAACCAATTATTCTCTCATGACCTGGTGTCCTTCCGAATCTGAAATCTTCTTTACTCGCGCGAGCTCCTTGTCCATTCGAGCATCACGCAATAAAGGCACGGCGCATACGTGCACAAATGTTCTGATCAGATAATTAAAATGTGTGCATGCCACCAGCTGAAAAAATTTCCGTTCAACTGAAGCGCATGCACCTGCGCGAGTTTTCCGCATGCTCCTCGAAATCATCTTCTTCTCCGTCTTCTGGATGAGTCCAGTCCGTCCTGCTCCACTTCAGCTCCCTGGTCCTGTTTTCAGGGTCTCTTTTCAGGAGCCGCCACTGGCTTCTGTGTTGGGTCTCCCTTGTAGTTCCAACTGATGTTTCCTGATGTTCCTTTTGCTTCCAAATCAGCCAAACGGTCAAATTTCTGTTGTTCAGTGGGTCTCGGTGTATTAGTGATGTTAAGAAGTGGTGTCATTGCTCCTGTCAGCCTCACTCGTCTCCCTGTGCTGTTCACAACCCTCTCTTGTCCTCTGACTTAGCTTAGTTTGTGCTGCTCTCCAAACTGCACGCAGAGCCTTGCCCTTTGCCCTCTGCGCTAACTTCGTTCTCCTCTTCGCTTCAGGTCCACCAACGTGTCAAAACACTGATCTATCTGTCGCCCTCTGCCAAACCAGCCCCCTCAAAGCTCCGCTCTCCTGTCATAGACCCAACTATCCTCACCGACCACCACTGAAATTTTCTTTTATTTGTTCCTGTGCTCTCCTCACCTTTGAAAACATGTTCCTAATTTATTGACCTCATTGTGCTCACCAGACACCTGCCAATGCCTCCCCTCGAGGAGAAATGCCATTAATTATTGAACCTTTAAACCTAATATGAATAATTGAGGTGACACCAATTTCACCTGTGAAGATATTCACAAACTCATTTTCCTGTAGGCCTCGGGATGAGAGCCTTGTTATCTTGTTTTAGAGCCTACTGGGATGAGGAGAAGCAAACAGACAGAGCCCATAAATCAGTTTTAACCTAAAAATTGTATGACATGCTGGGGCATGTCCTACCTGCTTATGTGTGTCATTAATAATGCCTATTACGTGTGGGTTCACGAGACCTAGGCCTACGCCTGACTCAACCTGATTCAAGCAAGCTAACACCCCAACTGGTCGCTGGAAAGGGTGACTCCAGACAGCTGTTTCGCTTGCTCTTGTCATGTGCATCTGTCCATTGTTCAGATCATGTCAGCTTCAGTGACACGCCCCTTTGTTCGGGTGACTGTCTCAGGGTGCCCCAGGCCCTGGATTAACGTTGTGTTTGATGACTTGGACCTCTGTTTGAGTCCTGGACTGTTCTTTTAGTTCAGGTCTTCGCCTTGAACTGTAGCTGCTTCGCTTTTGGTGTTTCTTAACTGTCTTTGTCCATGCATGAGTGAGAGGTCTGTCTTCCTCCCACTGTGGCAGCTGTTTACACGGAGAGTCACAATGAACCAGAGTAATGTCCGCTTTTCGCATTAAATCATAGTCGAGTCCTACGCGCTGACCACAATCTCGTGATACCAAACATAAGAATATCATATGTATTTTAGTTGAATTCT
>JBBPBX010044673.1:0-21234 GCA_038048925.1 Garcialebias charrua
AAATCCGGGGTCACCAACGTGGTGCCCATGGGCACCTGGTCGACCGTAGGGACCAAATGGGGTGATGGTGACGCAATATAGATTTTTTAAATTTTATTTTAAAAATATATGGTAGAAATATAACAGAGTTGTTAAGTTTCCCTGCCCGCTCCAGGTCTCTGAGGTCACACAGCTCCTGCTCTCTGTTCCACGGACAAAATATAAACGTTGGGGTGACCGTGCCTTTTCTGCGGCCGCACCTCTACTCTGGAATACGCTCCCACTTGAGCTACGTCAGATTACTGAACTTGGCCTTTTTAAATCGAAGCTTAAGACTTTTTTATTCCAACTGGCTTTTAGTAATTAAATATGTGGTGACATTTCTGGTTTTATTTTTGCTATTATGTTGTGTTTTCTTGATTTTTAATCTGTTGTCTTTTACTGTACTGCACTGTTTTTTGTTAAGCACTTTAGTCACCATCACCGTGGTTGTGTAAAGTGCTATACAAATGAATAAATGAAATGAAACTGATCCCCACCCCCTTCTTTATAAGAATCTGGTCTTTTACTTTAATAAATGTAAAAAAAAAAATCATTAGATATTTTTTACTTTAATAAATGTCATTTCTAAAAGCCCCCTCCAGCAAATCTAAAGTGGTCCACAGGCCACCAGTTGATAACTACAGTTGTGGCAGGTTGTTATGGCTCCGGACACGTTTAATTTAGTGAACAAAGGCATAAAAATGTCTCTTTTGGTACGGAGAGATTTACAGCGGTGTATTTTACCGACTGTCCCTGAACGCAGCGCGAAAGTGTGTTATGCAAACGCTCGCGCTGCGGGACAGGGAAACGTGCAGAGAACAGAGAGTAGTCAAGGAGGTTATTCTGTATGAAAAGTGTCTCGTATGATTTTAATAATAAAGCCACGTCAGCTCCCAACCAGTATGTTTAAGCGTGCAGAGAAACATCACAGCGTCACTCACCCGGAAGATGGTGGCGGCAAATCGCTTTTGAAGTTGCTGCTGTCCGAACAGGGATTTTAGTTCCTCCACCTTTCTCTTTCTCAGCTGGCTTTTCGGTGGGAAGTCGATGTCGTATTTTCCATGAACAGTCCGAAATCTGATTGTTTTCGCTTAGTATGTTTTGCTGCGTTCAACTTCCACCTTCGCGCCATTGTTTTTAGAAGCTGCATGAGCGTGACCTAAAGCTCTCATCTGATTGGTTGCCGTGAATGTCAATCAAGGGGCGGGATGTTTTCAGTTGTCATCTGATTGGTTGCCCTGCATGTCAATCAAGTAACGGGATGTTTCATTGGCTGACAATTTTTTAATGTCACGCTGTGGGGAAAAAAATAATAATAATAATGTCACGCTGCGATCGACCAGTAATGCCTCCGCGATCGACCGGTCGATCGCGATCGACGTAATGAGCAGGTCTGCTCTAAACTTTTCACTATTTGAAATAAACAGGAAAGTTTAAATGTACACAGGATAACTGTGGAAGATGATGTGTCAGAGAGAAGGAAGAGAAAGGAAAAAAATTGCAGTTATCTGGAGTGAAAACTGTACTTTTGTTTGTTATTTTAAATTCTTTCGTATTTAAAATAAGCAAAAATGTTCGTCTGTACCTCTGTTATTCCAAATTTTCTTATTTAAAATAAACAGGAGTTATTGTTTGTGTACAGAACAATTTTAGAGCTGGTAATTCACCATAAAAATGCTGACTTTTATGATGTTTTTGAGAAAACTCATCTGTTAACGTCTTTTAACCAACAGGGGGCAGCTTCAAGTCTTAATGTTATCACGAGGAGACTGATTTTTTTATTCAGTATTTAAACTAAAAACAACCTTTTCAGAGTTAGTTTCTAGTGTGTCCGTGATAAACGCTCGAACCACGTTCTTGTCAGAGACAGATTTATGTGGTTAGACAGTTTAGATGGCTTCAAATTAGTTTTTTAAACTCTCAGTGAAATCTCCGTTTGTCCTGTGAGAGTGAACTGCTTGTCACCCAAAGTGCACCTGGAAATGACGACACAAATAGGCGGGCCGACGCAGCGCGTCACCAGCTTCCGTTGAGCGAGGCGGAGCTCGCTAAACAGATACGTGACGTCAACCAATCAATCACAGCGCTTGTAGTTCATTCCAAGCATTCATGGTGAATGTAGTTTTCTTACATTCGCCCAATGCAGTACCGGAAATGACGACAAAGTGGGTTGGTCGCAACGGCGTGCGTTCCCACTACAGCGAATCAGCGCTCGCCACGAGTGATTGACAGCTCACAGCTCTCGTTCATCCAATCACAGCTCATAAACAACGTGTAGGACACGTCTCTGTAACGTTAGCTTAGCACGCAACTCTAGACTCTTAAACAACTCAAACGCTTTAAATTAACTTCCCAAAATTCTGAAACGTGGCAATCACAATTAAAACAGGCACAACTTAGCTACGCTCAGTAACCCAGCACTGCAGCTGTAGAACAAACACGGACTCGCTCGGAGCCACTTCAAGGTCGGTTCCGGTCCACTTTTTAATGGAGCAGGAAACGGGTCTGAAACCCAGCCGACAACGTTCTAACAGTAATATGCTTTTTCGACCTGCTCTAACATGCAAAAATACCACACACAGCAATCTTGCAGATGTTAACAGCTTTTCAGGCAGTTTGACTCGGCGGTCAACAAAGCTTTGTACCGGAGTCTGTGCGTGAACTGGGCCGAACGGAACCAGAACCCCCCCACAGACCACGGGCTGACAAAACTTCACCTAAAAGCTTCCAACAGCGTGTTAAGGAGTTGAACAATAACAATCTCTCAGCTTCAAATGATAAAACATGCAGAATCTGCCTGCCTTGAACACCTCAGCCAAAAATTATCACCTTCAGAGTCCAAAAATTGGAATAATCATGCCAACATAACGTTTCAAGTTCATGAGAGATCACAGATTTATCAATAAACTTTCAGAAAACTCGTACTGGCCACCAGATGAAGGGAACATGAGGGAGACCCTATATTGTGTCTTTAAACACATATAGTGCCACCCAGATGTAACTAAAGGATTTTAACAGGGGTCAGTATTAAGCTGACCTCTTTATCCTTAATTAATTTACTTATTCAGATTGAATAGTAATTTCACGGATTCTTTTCTTTTTCAGTTTACCCAATATTTCTGTGATCTTTATGATGGATAAATAAATAAAGCCATAAAGTGACAATGGACACGTTAACTTAGTTGGTATGCCAAAGACACTACCATTTATTCAAAATAAATCACTAAATTAACACCATTACACTTGATTGACATGATTTCACTTTCTTTCAATTTAATACGTCAGCACAGTTAAATTTAACACAACAGACTTCAATACTGGATGTTAAACATATTTAGTCTGAGGGCTCTTTAGCTTAAAATAGTTTCCAGCTTAGAATTGAGGGAAAAAGATAGGAGGAAGATGGAGAGATGGGTTAAAGGAAATTGTCTTGAGCATGTTACCAAAGTGACACTTCTCATCAGATTTCTGCTAAAATCCAGGTACGTTTGTAAACAGCTCTTTACCTTTCGACGACGAGTCTGATAAAGAGATGACACCAGCCTGTAAGATGCACAGTCCTTCAGGCCCAGTTCGTCCGAACTGGTTATTCGTTTACGTTTTCAACGTCTCCTGGGTTCCGCTTGGTCATCAGAAAATATGTCAGCTCCTGGCCTCTGACTTCAAGATAACTATTCCATGAAGGAATAAACAAAGTTTTGAGCTTACGCTCGTTCTCAGTGGACTCATAACAGCCTGTTATCAGTCCTTAGCTGGACGACATGCCCTTAGCGTGTGGCTAAACGTCCATCCAGCTCTTTGGGAAAGTTCACATCTCTTTTGAAGTTCCCAGCAAACTCTGAAGCGTTTCAGCAAAAGTTAGAACTTAAAAGAAGATCATGAGAGGAGTGAGACTTGTGTTATCACGACCCAAGGTTACAGCCAGCAGCAGAGGAAAATGTTTAGAAAAAACAGAGAAAGCTGGAGCCCTTCTCCTGAAAAACAACGGATTAACTGTCTTCTGACTTTCTAAACAAAACCGTCGGGTCTCTCTGACCCGAGACTTCAACTTTAACACAGCAGTGAACACAGTAATACTCCATATTAAAAGAATAACAGCATATAACATATATCATGAAAATGACAAAAGTTATTCTTTTGATCACATCAGCCTAAAATCAAAGATAGAAATAGTCTCTTTTGGTGACTATATTCTCAGATTACAACTAATGGAATGATTTTGTGGTAAATGTCTTGCTTTACTGAGAGGTCAGTAAAGGTCATCTCTGGAACAGTTCAAAAGTACACAGGTGTATCAAAGTGGACACGGTCATGCCCATTACACTCCTCAACCTCCGTCCTGAGGGGAGTGGGGCAAAGAGTGAGTGTGCTGGGTGAGTGAGGTCTTTCATGATGCAGGTGGCTCTTTTCCTGCATCTGGAGGTGTAAATGTCTGTGATGGTGGGGAGACTGACTCCGACAGACCTCTGTGCAGCCTTCACCACTCTCTGTAGAGCTTTCCTCTCTGCAACTGTGCAGCCTCCATGCCACACGTTGATGCTGGAGCACAGGACGCTTTCCACTGCACACCTGTAGAACGAGGTGAGAACTGGGCTGCTCAGACCAGCACGTCTCAGTCGTCTGAGGAAGTAGAGTCTTTGATGACCTTTCTTGATCAGGCTGGTGGTGTTGTTGCTCCAGCTGAGGTTATCATTCAAGTGTACACCCAAGTATTTGTAGCTGGAGACCACTTCCACTGCAGATCCACCTATTTTCAGTGGGGCGTGGGTGTGTTTATTCCTTCTGAAGTCCTGAATTCCTTCTGAAGTTTTATTCCTTCTGAAGTTCTGAATTCTACTGGTCCGTGCTTACAAGCCTTTTCAAGGTCGTTTCCATGCTGACGAGTCCCAAAGCCGCAGGTAGCTTGCGAATCAATTTCCGATGTGCGGTTTTGCTTGTAAACCAGCTGATTTTGAGTCCTCCAAGCATGAACCAAACCTTCACATAGGCAGCAGCCTGACAAGGTCCAAATTAGCTGCGGCTGTCTTCTTTGTATGTTAATAATCAATCAATAAATCAATCAATCAATCACATTTATTTTACCAGGTAGAGCCCGTTGAGATCAATAACTCTTTTACAAGGGTGACCTGGTCAAGTGGTCAGCAGCACGCGTCACATGGTAATTGACAATAAGCATTTGTATTTCTCAAAAAGAAAAAAGAAAACTACAATCACAATGAATAGATGTTGACAATTCAAAACCATCAGGATAAGACAAACTTCTATAGGCATTATATATATATAAACAGACAGACAGACATCGGTTGAGTAGATACAGTTAAAAGTCAACAATGACATGTATATTGGATAAGTAATGTTTAGAAACATCTGCAATGGTCAAGTTTCTTGATGACATTTTCTAATACAGTTGACATGAAGGATCTAGGAGAGATGAGTGTTGATAGTTTCAGATCTTTCTGTAAGTTGTTCCAGGCTGAGGGGACGGCGAAGCTGAATGCTCTTTTTCCTAGTTCAGTTCTGACTGGAGGAACTGACAGGAGGACTAAATCGTTATCGAGCGCAAGGAGTAATGACTGTGTGATGTTTGTATTAAGGAGGTAAGGTATGGCGGGACTAGGTTTAGGAGGTTCTTATAGATCAGGGGTCACCAACACAGTGCCCGTGGGCACCCGGGTGCCCCCAAGGACCATTTGAGGTGCCCTCGGACCTGTTCTAAAAATAGCACAACTCACCACTAAGCTGCATTTAAATTTTCATTTTATTCAGTTGTTATTCTTTTTTTGTATTTATATATATATATAAAAATGTCTTAAAAATATGTTTATGATACATTTTTTTCAATTTACACTTTGTTATTTCCAAAGAGTTTATCAAACTGGTGCCCTTTGTACGACTCCGTACCCACGAAGTAGCTCTCAGTTTCAAAAAGGTTGGTGACCCCTGTTATAGATGAAGGGTATCCAGTGAGTGTATCTGCGAGTGCTGAGCGATGACCAGCCAGATTTGACGTAAAGCTCACAGTGATGAGTGTGATAACTGGAGTCAGTAATGAACCGAAGGGAACTGTGATAAATGGAGTCTAAGGACTGTAGGTATTTTGATGCAGCACTCATGTACAGCACGTCACCATAATCTAATATCGGCATGAATGTTGCAGCTACTAATGTTCTCCTGGCTTTGCATGAGAAGCAGGATTTGTTTCTGAAGTAGAAGCTTAGCTTCAGTTTGAGTTTAGTGGCCATTTTGGAGATGTGGGTTTTAAATGACAGTTCATTGTCAATGTTAAAACCTAGATATTTGTAGGTGGAGACCATTTCTATTTGTTTTCTCTCTTGGTTTCAATTTGACGTGGGTTCTCTGGTTGCTGCTTTCTGTTGACTAAAGCCATGATCTTGCTTTTGTCAGCATTTAGGACCAGTCTAAGTTTTTGCAGACGTGACTGGATAATATTAAAAGCGTCCTGAAGAGAGGTGAAAGCTTGGCTGAGGGAGGATGAACAGCAATAGATGATGGTGTCATCTGCGTAATAATGGTGGGAGGCATTTGACAGATAACTGCATAGATCGTTGATATATAAGGATAAAAGAATGGGACCCAAGACAGAACCCTGTGGCACCCCTTTCACAACATCTAGGAAAGTAGAGGAGGATCCGACTACATGAACAGACTGTGTTCTGCCAGTTAGGTAGTTGGTGAACCAGGAGACTGCAAGTTTTGATAGACCAGAGTTTTCCAAGATGTTTGTCAATAGTCTGTGATCAACTGTATCAAATGCCTTGGACAGGTCTATAAATAGGGCAACACAGTATTGTTTGCAGTCCAGGACATGTATGATTTCATTTAATACTTTGAGAACTGTAGTTACGGTGCTGTGCTATTTTCTGAACCCTGACTGGAATTGTGATCAAATATTGTTTGATTGTAGGAAATCAGTTAGCTGATCACAGACAAGTCTTTCGAACAGTTAGCAAGAATGCATAATTTAGAAATTGGTCTGTAGTTGTTGACATTAGTTGGTTCACCCCCTTTTAGCAGAGGGAGAACATAAGCTGATTTCCAAATTTTGGGTATTGTGTTTGTGTTGAGACTAAGATTGAAAATATATGAAAGTGGTTCAGCAAAGAAATCTGCAGCTAGTTTTAGGAAAAGTGGTTCTATGTTGTCAGGTCCTGCTGCTTTGCGTGTGTCAAGAGTTTTTAGAGCATTTAGAACCTCAGTGGGAGATACTACTGATAAGAAGTCAAAGCGATTTGTGACCTGTTTGTCTAGCATGTGGAGTTGGGGGTGGATTTGCATCAGTTTGGTCAGCAGATAGAGGATGTAAAGTGTTAATAATAATAATAATAATAATAAACTTTATTTGTATAGCACCTTCCTACAATGCCTTGCATTGACCAAGGTGCTTAACAGGATAAAAAGATGAATAAACTGGAACAATAAATCAATGAAAATAGAATAGGAAACAACAGCAATAAAAGAAGGCAATGGAAATAAAATAAAAAAAAATGCTACATACTAAAATAACAGTTCATTAAAACTGTTAAGAATTGATAATTTGTCTGACAGAATACCTGAGCTGGTCATAATGGAGCTGGGTAAATCAGTGGTTGTTGTCTGACCAGAATTTGATTTTACTATTTGTCAAAACCTTTTTGGATCATTTAGATTTAGATTCCAGTAGTTAGATTTAGATAAACCAGGATCCAGACTATTCCAAAAAAAAGGAAACCTGTTATCAAAAATCCAATTATATGCAATTCCGGCATCCTCGTTCGATAGCAGAGGTAGACAAATCACCCTAGGGCTGGGCGATATGGACCAAAATTAATATATCTACATTTATACAAAGTATATCTCAATATTTTTTCTTTCCATAAAGTAATAACAAAATATATTTGAGTCAAAGTTTTGTCACAACTGTCACACAGGCACATTTATTAATATCTGTAACTGTACAAAAAAATGCCTAAAAAATAAACTATTTACATATATCCATCCATCCATTTTCTTCCGCTTATCCGGGGTCGGGTCGCGGGGGTAGCAGCCTAAGTAGGGAGGCCCAGACTTCCCTCTCCCCAGCCACTTGGAGCAGCTCCTCTGGGGGAATCCCAAGGCGTTCCCAGGCCAGCCGAGAAACATAGTCCCTCCAGCATGTCCTGGGTCTTCCTCTGGGTCTCCTCCCGGTGGGACATGCCCGGAACATATATATATTAATTAGTTTATTTTTTAGACATCTATTTACATATATTAAATAATAATCCTCTTCAGCTGGGGGCAGCTGTGGTTGAGAGGCTAGAGCAGTCGTCCTCCAATGGAAGAGTCGGGAGTTCGATTCCACCAGCAGTCACATGCTGAAGTGGTCCTGGGCAAGACACTGAACCCCTCATTGCCTCTGATGTGTGTCCCATTGGTGTATGAACGTGATAAAGCACTGATTATTCTTTGTAGAGATCTAATATGTTGTATGAGTGGGTAAATGAGGGCATAGATAATAATAATAATAATAATGAATTTAATTTATAACACACTTTTCATTAACAAAAAATCTCAAAGTGCTACAAAGTGCAACAAAAATCAAAGATCAAATAAAAACAAGTGATAAAACAAGTAAAATCAATAATAATATCAACTAAGATCAAAGATAAAATCATGTGGAGGCAGAGTAGGCTCGCTTAAAAAGAAAGGTCTTTAAGCCGTTTTTAAAGTCAACCAGTGACTGTGGAGCTCTCAGGTAGTCAGGGAGGGAGTTCCATAGGTGGGGGGCAGCCACACAGAATGCCCGGTCTCCCATGGTCCTTAATTTGGTTCGAGGAATGTGAAGGAGATTACTGTTCTGTGATCGTAGAGACCGGGTGGATGAATATGGTGCAAGAATGTCCTTTAGATAATCAGGTGAAGTTCCGTGTAAGCATTGGTGTGTAATGAGAGCAGTTTTGTACTGAATTCTGTAGGTGACAGGAAGCCAATGGAGGTTATGGAGAATGGGTGTAATATGTTCAAATTTACGAGCTCTCAACAAAATCCTTGCTGCACTGTTTTGAATATATTGAAGCTTCTGAAGGTATTTACCAGGGATTCCAATAAACAGGGAGTTGCAGTAGTCGAGCCTGGAGGAGACAAAGGCATGGACGAGTTTCTCAGCATCAGAAAAAGTTAGAGATGGGCGAAGTCTGGAGATGTTTCGAAGATGGAAGAAGCAGGTTTTAAACAGATGCTTAATGTGATTTTCAAATGTAAGATGAGAGTCCATTTTTATTCCAAGATTTGTAACAGAGGTGGAGAGGGGGATGTCTTGACCAGAGAAGGAGATTGTTGTTATATTTGATGTTTGTACCTGGTGAGGGGTGCCAATCAGTATGGCCTCAGTCTTGGAGCAGTTTAATTGAAGAAAGTTCTGATTCAGCCATGCCCTTATTTCCTCCAGGCAGGTAGAGATTGTGTAGTAAAGAGCTTTGAGTGTCTGATAAGATAGAAAGGCGCTTTATAGTCCATTCAGCTGTGTTGCCTTTATGTTAGTACTGTACTTTTCGGCCTATAAGTCGCAGTTTTTTGCCCAAATTGCATGTCTTGCGACTTATACGGCGAAGCGACATATTTATGATTTTCCCCCATATTTTTAGACCAATTTTTGGCTGAGATATGACCGTTTCCATTCATTCTGACAAAAAAAATGGAGCAGTACCACTTTCGGCCGCTAGGGGCGCAGTACCACTTTCGGCCGCTAGGGTCCACCGAGCGTTCCCAGCTCATGTGTCCGACAGCTGACTTATCTGGTCGGACTCACTCTGTCGCAGCCCGGCCTCCTGCTCTCTGGAGCTCTGACACTTCCAGAGTCCACCGAGGGTTCCCAGCTCATGTATCCGACAGCAGCCTCCTCTGCTCGGACTCACTCTGTCGCAGCATGGCCTCCTGCTCTCTGGAGGTCTGAACTACCTGTTACCTCAGGAGTTGGCAGAACTCTTCACCAGCGACACAGAGGATGAATAATTCAACGGGTTTGAATAAAAATAAATAGGTGTTTCTGTCATCATTATGGGCGGGTGAGCGTGTAGTAATTTTAAAGCCGCTTTATTTCGTCGGCTTCATTTTGCCATGTTTTAACCGTCAAAGTGCATTTATTAAGAAAAGTTCAGCTGAGACACACTTTTACTATAATGTCAGCAAACAAATATATTTTTTAAGGTGTTTATCTTGTTAAATTTTAAAGAGATGAAGGTTTTTGCAGCGCGCGCATGTTTGGAAGACCGGTCAAAGCAAAACTATTTAAATCCAGCTGATTTGACAATTGCGTTCATTTTTAAAGGAAAAGTTCAGCTGAGACACACTTACTATAATGTCAGCAAACAAATATATTGTATTTTTTAAGGTGTTTATCTATTAAATTTTAAAGAGATGAAGGTTTTCGCAGCGCGCGCGCATGTTTGGAAGACCGGTCAAAGCGAAACTATTTAAATCCAGCTGATTTGACAATTACATTCATTTTTAAAGGAAAAGTTCAGCTGAGACACACTTTTACTATAATGTCAGCAAACAAATATATTTTTAAGGTTTTTATCTTGTTAAATTTTAAAAAGATGAAGGTTTTCGCAGAGCGCGCGCACGTTTGGAAGACAGGTCAAAGCAAAACTATTTAAATCCAGCTGATTTGACAATTGCGTTCATTTTTAAAGGAAACGTTCAGCTGAGACACACTTACTATAATGTCAGCAAACAAATATACTGTATTTTTTAAGGTGTTTATCTGTTAAATTTTAAAGAGATGAAGGTTTTCGCAGCGCGCGCACGTTTGGAAGATCCGACAAGCAAAACTATTTAAATCCAGCTGATTTGACAATTACATTCATTTTTAAAGGAAACGTTCAGGTCAGACACACTTTTGCTATAATGTCAGCAAACAAATATATTTTTTAAGGTGTTTATCTTGTTAAATTTTGAAGAAATGCACCGTTTCCACTCGATGCGGGTGCATGCTTGAGACAGCGAAAGTCTTTTTTAAATCCAGCTTATTTGAACATTACGTTCATTTTTAAAGGAAAAGTTCAGCTCAGACACAGCTTTGCTATAATTTTCAGCAAACAAATAATTGTTTTTAAAGGTTCAGTCTGCAGTTTTTGGTAGAATGTAGCACTTAGGAAAATTTTCATCTGGGAAAGAAGAAGGAGCGTGAGAAGCTCTGTTTTTGTTGGCTGGTTAAAAACTCTGTTTTTATTGGCTGGTTAACGGCGGGTCACTGTGGCTTTTTTGAAATTCTTATTTACCACCTGGAGAAGCAAGGGGACTATAGTTTTTTTCAGATATTACTTTGTCTAACATCAGCCTGTCAGGCGATAGTGACAGAGTGAAGAAATATGTTAAAAATATATTTTTAGACAACTTACAGACTGCACTACAGAACTGCAGACTGCAGCTTTAAGTTTTAATCTTGTTGAAGTCCTTCCGTGCACGCTCCTGTGGCCATTTGGCAGCCAATCCATTTTTGGCAAAACACCGGCCCACATTTCCGGGTTGTCAGCGGTGACACGTAACATACGCGACGCGTCAGCGGTGACGCATAATAGATGCGACATATACGGCGGTGCGACACATTTATGGATTTTCCACTTTATTGGACATAATTGGACTGATGCGACGTGTACGGCAGAGCGACGTGTAAGGCGGAAAATACGGTAAGCCTCTGTGAACTGCGGTAAAGTGAGCCTCCACTTGGAACTTTGAAGCTGCAGCTCCGACAGACCTGTCTCCTTCCTTGAAGCAAACCATGGTTTAGAACTCATTTAGCCATGCTGTGCCTTTTAGAGGAACAGAGAGAGGAAGTGCAACATTAATAAATCAACAGCTTATCATAGGGCTGTGCGATATGACGATATATATCGTGGGGACGATAGAAACGTGTCTATCGTGCTACTTTCCTTCTATCGTCTCTATCGTGATAAATAAGAATAAAAAAATAACTGTCGCAAAGAAGCTTCATATGGGGTTTTGCGAGATGACGGCGCTGCTTTATGTTTGACGCACGCGCGGGTTTGCGACACATGCTTTACGTTGTTAAACTCGAGAGCAACAGAGCCGCAGGCGCATGAAGCCGGTGTCTCAACAAGGAGAAAACAGCTGCACAGGCAGCCCAAGAAGAATAACTTTTACCAAAAAGAGGGGGAAGCTCACCTTGTTAGCTTCCATTATTTCGCTCCGCTGAAACTCTGAGACAAAATGGGTCCAGAGGACACGAACCCAGAGTCCAACCGAGTCCGAACTCGGGTCCAGTTAACCAATACAAAACAGACCAGAGACACAACAGAACCGCAATCAAACGCAACGTTTTCTCTTTTCTGTTTCTTGCTTTGTTTACTCAAACTTCAGAGCGGATTTCTTCTTCGTGAGTTTCATTAGCAGCTGTTGTTTTACCGCCACCTGCAGGAAAAATTTGGACCAAAGTAGAAAAGGAGTTGTTTGTTTGTTTATTCATTTTATAATATGAAATACAACAATTAACGTATTCATAATAGAAAAAAAATAAAAAATAAAATGAAAGGTAGCAGATGAAGAATAAATCTTATTAAATCTGCTCCTTATTCATCTAATAACAGTTCAAACAATATTTTCTATAATAACAAAATAAGTAAATAACTCAGTCAATTTTCAATTCACATATATCACACATTAAATTAGATTCATTTATATTTTTTTAGCAATTCATTTTTTACCAGTTTCTTAAATACAAGGAATGATTTGGCTTCCTTAACATTTGTCATTTGGCATTAAGTCATTCCATAATCGTACTCCTTGAATTAAGGTAGATCTTAGGTAGATCTAGTTTCTACTTTGGTCCAAATTTCCTTGTTCTTTTTGTTCACATTCTTATAATTGTAACTATCTGTAGTAAAATAATAAAATAAAAAAACTTTGGTCCAAATTTTTCCTGTACACACACATCGTGTTGTATATATCGTGATATATATCGTTATCGTGATATAAAAAAATCCATATCGTGATATATGATTTTTTCCATATCGCCCAGCCCTAGCTTATCATATCACTAAAGATACGGTTGCCGATAGAACTAGCCGCTAAGACCGTATACAGGTAGTCCTCGACTTACGACGCCCCCGAATACGACGTTTCGGACTTACGAACGCATCTCGTAAATTTTTTATTTTATTTTTTATAATAAATAAATAAATGTACAGTACTGTACAGTTACCAAGCACTTAGCATATCCTTACACAGTTAAGGAGTGAGTTGAATTGTCTCCCTCCTCCCTAGCAGGCTCCATTCACATAAAGGGAGCTAGCTGTCCAAACCATCTCAGTCTGGCCTCCCTAACTTTATCTCCCAGTTGTTCAACCTGTGCTGTACCTCTGATGATCTCATTCCTAATCTTATTCATCCTTGTCACTCCTGAAGCCTGGTTTATACTTCTTGTCTCACGTCTTTTACCCCCTGTTGAGCGCCCAGCGATGACGCATTTGCGTGTGTGTCACCGACCGCATTGAGTGCTTATACTTGGAAAGACGTGGGGATACATTATAATAAATCCCTCCCTCTTCCCTCCCACTGCATACGTCACGCGCACTCCCACTGCATATGTCGGCGAGTTTCTCTCCTAGGGGGGGGGTCTAGCCAGGATTTTATGAGGGGCGGTACGTTTAAAAGAAATGTGGGCCTTGAAAGACAAACATGCCTTAGTGGTTCACAGGGAACGCGTCGGTTTGCCACTCCAAACCGTATCTAGACTCGGGTTTGATTCCCACTTAGTTGACCTTTTTTTATTTATTTTTTTTATTAAATTAATTCATTTCAAATTTAAAAAACACAAGAAAATTATTTACAAAACCACATTATAAAACAAAACAATACATGAAATGAAATGAGGCAGAAGAAGAAAAAAATCTTATTATTTCTGCCCCTTCTTCAAACAAAATTAACAATCAACTCAAATGGCAGGGCTGCCGACTTGGGACCCGAAGGACACAGGTTCAAACCCCGGCCCCGGCCACTACACGCCTTGGGGTGTCTATGAGTGCACACCTAATTCCCCAGCTCCCCGGGCGCTTTCTATGGCTGCTCACTGCACCACCTGGTGGTGGTTGGGTTAAATGCAGAGACGAATTTCGTCTTGTATGGGAAACATACACAGATGACATAAATGTGACATTTATTTATTTATTTATTTAAATATGAATAGCAATCGCATATATAAAAAATATAAGATATTAAATGATTTCTCACACAAAACCATAAATATTAATTTGCATATAAACCAATTTATGAATATTTGTTCAGAAATTTTGTTTTAATCATTTTCTTAAATATAGATATTGACTTTGCAATTTTAATAGCAAGTTCCAAACAATTCCACAGTCCTATTCCCTGTACTAAAGTAGACCTACTCTTTAAACTAGTTCTGTATTGTGGCATAACAAATATATCTGTTCCCTTGAGGTTATAATTACTAGTCCTTTTTACAAAAAGCCTTTGGATGTTTGAGGGTAATGAGAAATTCTGAGCTTTGAACAATAATAAAAGAATATTATAGTCAACCAAATCATAAAACTTTAGCAATTTCAATTTGTAAAACAAAACATTTGATGGATGGCAGTAATGTGTTCTTGTAATAATTCTTATGGCTCTCTTCTGTAAAATAAAAATAGGCTTAGTTACAGTTTTGCACGCTGTACCCCAAATATTTATACAGTAAATTAAGTGCGGGAGTATAACCGTATTATATAACAACAACAAAAAAAGTCAACCAAGTGAGAATCGAACCCAAGTCTAGATAAGGTTTGGAGTGGTAACGCGACGCGTTTCCAGTGGACCACCGAGGCAGTATTCCAGGAAAATAGCTCACCGCT
Organism: Garcialebias charrua; assembly: GCA_038048925.1. Taxonomy (NCBI): domain Eukaryota; kingdom Metazoa; phylum Chordata; class Actinopteri; order Cyprinodontiformes; family Rivulidae; genus Garcialebias; species Garcialebias charrua. The sequence continues at coordinate 14,871 of JBBPBX010044673.1, forward strand.
TCAAGGACAGCAAGGACACACGGAGTCTGTGGCAGGGAATACAGACCATCACTAACTACAAACCATCCCCCCAGACCTGTGACAGCACAACCTCCACGCTGAATGAACTGAATGACTTCTTTGCTCGGTTTGAGGCATGTAACAGCACACCTGCACAAAAACTCCCCCCCTCTCCTGATGGCCAGGTGCTGGCGCTGTCCTCAGACAGCGTGAGGCGATCATTCATCAAGATCAACGCACGGAAAGCTTCTGGTCCTGACAACATACCTGGTCGTGTGCTGAAGGACTGTGCAGGGGAACTCGCAGCGGTCTTCACAGACATCTTTAACATCTCGCTGAGTCAGGCCATCGTCCCCACCTGTTTCAAAGCCACAACCATCATACCTGTCCCAAAGAAGGCAACGCCCTCCTGCCTCAATGACTATCGTCCGGTAGCACTCACCCCCATCCTGATGAAGTGCTTCGAACGGCTAGTCATGAAAAACATCAAATCTGTCCTCCCTGCCTCCCTGGATCCCTTCCAATTTGCATATCGGTCTAATCGCTCAACCGACGATGCCATCTCCTCTGCCCTCCACACAGCTCTCACACATCTGGACACGAAAGACTCTTATGTTAGAATGCTGTTCATTGACTTCAGCTCGGCATTCAACACCATCATCCCCCAACAGCTCATCCTTAAACTGGACAGTCTGGGGCTGAACACCTCAATGTGTAACTGGCTGCTAGACTTCCTGACCGGGAGACCACAGACAGTACGGGTCGGGAATAACACATCCAGCACCATCACATTGAATACAGGAGCCCCACAAGGATGTGTGCTGAGCCCCCTTCTATTCACCCTGCTAACACACGACTGCACACCATCATACAGCTCCAACCACTTCATCAAGTTTGCGGACGACACAACAGTGGTGGGTCTCATCAGCAACAACGATGAGACGGACTACAGGGATGAGGTGAGCCGCCTGGCCTTGTGGTGCGGACACAACAATCTCACTCTCAACGTGGAGAAGACAAAAGAGATTGTTGTGGACTTCAGGAAGAGGGATGCCCAACATGCCCCTCTGACCATCAACAACACCACAGTGGAGAGAGTGGACAGCACCAAGTTCCTGGGAGTGCACGTCTCAGAGGACCTGTCCTGGAGCAGGAACACTGCATCACTGGCCAAGAAGGCTCACCAGCGCCTCTACTTTCTCCGCAAGCTGAATAGAGCTGGAGCTCCAACCCCCATCATGTGCACCTTCTACAGGGGCGCCATAGAAAGTGTCCTGACCAGCTGCATCACGGTGTGGTATGGTGCATGTACTGCATCCTGCCGAAAGAGCCTCCAGCGTATAGTGAGAGCAGCTGAGAAGATTGTCGGCACCTCCTTGCCCTCACTACAGGACTTACACAGCAACCGCCTCACTCGGAAAGCCCTCTGCATGGCAGGTGATCCCACACACCCACTACACAGCTGCTTCAGCCTGTTGCCATCGGGGAGGAGACTGAGGAGTCTCCAGGCTCGAACCAGCAGACTGAGAGACAGCTCTGTTCATCAGGCAGTCAGGATGCTTAACACTCTGCCAGCTCTGCCCTCCCTCCCACTTGTACTGCCTTAATCACAAAAAACTTTCACACATTACCACACAACACAAAGTTTTTAACACTGGACTCTGTGTCATCAATACGGGTCATTCACTCAACTCACGGTCATGTGCTCATTCAGTTTGCACTACTTCTCATATTTGCACTAATGTTTGTATTACATTACTGCCTATAGTCATACTACTGTTTACATTTACTGTTGACATTTATTACTACTGTTTACATTTATTACTACTGTTTACATCTAGACTTTTTATATCTACACTACTGCTGATATACAGTATATATTCTTTTTACTAGCCTTATTGCATAATGCCACTTTGTTTCTACCAATATAATAATAATAATTAATATAATAATTTGTCACATTTGTCATCTGTGTATGTTCCCATACTTGACAGACGAAATTGGTCTTCTGCATTTAACCCAACCACCACCAGGTGGTGCAACGAGCAGCGTAGTCGCGCTCGGGGAGCTGGAGAATTAGATGTGCACTCATAGACACCCCAAGGTGGCCGGGGCGCGAACCCGCGTCCTTCGGATCCCAAGTCAAAAGCCCTGCCACTACACCATCTTGGCTCCTATCAACTACCTCATACATATACTGTGTACATTAACCCCATATGCTGCTTTGTCACTCTTTACAAATGTCAAATGCCAGAACCTTCATTTATTTTATAGATATACTTTTTATACTTTATACTTCGGGACAGTATTACACTCTATTTCATTTTTGGTGTTGGTGAAACTTTTTATACTTTTATACTACTATGGAAAACTACTATGAAAAAACTCAGGACAGTATTACACTCTATTTCATTTTATGATTATGTTTATTAAATGTTGGTGTTTTGGTGTTGGTGAAACTTTTTATACTTTTTTACTACTATGAAAAACTACTATGCAAAAAACTCAGGACAGTACTAAACTTTTATTATTTCATTTTATGCTTGTTTATTAATTGTTTAGTGTTTAAATGGTTACGGTTGCACCGAGGGACTGAGAGAGAAATGCAATTTCAATCCTGTGTATGTCCTGTACATATTTCAGTTCTGACAATAAAGTTGACTTTGACTTTTTGACTTTGATGTTGCTTGACAGCGGAGTTTTCTCTGCTTTAAAAGCTGCGCGCATGCGCGATCCTCTTCCTTTTGTCAACTTTACACGCGCATGCTTTTGTGTGTGCGCGCGTGTTCGTAAATATATATATATAAATATATATATGTATTGGGTGTGTGTGTGTGTGTGTGTGTGTGTTGGGTGCAATGCGCAAAGTGCAGAGACGCACGGTTTGCGTGTGCGCGCGTGCACAGACAAGTTTCTCTTCAAAACTATCCATGTCTGTCAAAGCAAAAACAAAAAACGCCCACAAACTTTGAACCAATCACACGCTGCGAGCCGCATCTTCGGCGTCTCGCAGTTCTTACAGGGGGCCATGTACAAGACAGCTGTCACCGGGGGATCGCAGCGGGAGTGCAGAAGAAAGTTGCACAACTTTTTTTCACTCAACGGGTGGTAAAAGACGTGAGACAAGAAGTATAAACAGGCTTAAGGGGAACCTCAGTATCTTCATTTACGCCACTTCTAGTTCTTTCTCCTGTCTTTTTGTCAGTGCCACTGTCTCCAGACCATACAACATAGCTGGTCTTACCACTGTCTTGTAAACTTTTCCTTTGACCTTTGCTGACACATTTTTGTCACAAATCACTCCTGATTCTTTTCTCCATCCACTCCATCCTGCCTGGACTCTCTTTTTCACTTCTTTCCCACATTCCCCATTTTCCTGGATAGTGGACCCCAAGTACTTGAAGTCCTGCACCTTTGTGACCTCTGATCCTTGTAGCCTCACTGTTCCACTGGCCTCCCTCTCATTCACACACATGTACTCTGTCTTACTACGGCTGACTTTCATTCCTCTTCTTTCAAGTGCATACCTCCACCTCTCCAAGTTCTCTTCCACCTGTTCCCTGTTCTCACCACATATCACAATGTCATCTGCAAACATCATAGTCCATGGGGATTCCTGCCTGACCTCATCTGTTAGTCGTCCATCACCAGAGCAAACAAGAAGGGACTCAGAGCCGATCCTTGATGCAATCCCACCTCCACCATGAAGCTATCTGTCACTCCTATAGCACATCTCACCACTGTCCTGCTGTCCTCATACATGTTCTGTACCAGTCTAACATACTTCTCTGCCACTCCAGATTTCCTCATGCAATACCACACCACCTTCCTCTGCACCCTATCATATGCTTTTTCTAAATCCACAAACACACAATGGAGTTCTTTCTGACCCTCTCTGTACTTCTCCATCAGCATTCTCAAAGCAAAGATGCCATCTGTGGTGCTCTTTCTTGGCATGAAATCATATTGTTGCTCACAGATAGTCACCTCTTCTTGTCTAAGTCTTGCTTCCACAACTCTCTCCCAGATCTTCATCGTGTGGCTCCTCAACTTAATTCCTCTGTAGGCATTTCAACTCTGTACATCACCCTTGTTCTTAAAAATGGGCACAAGCACACTTCTTCTCCATTCCTCAGGCATTTTCTCACCCTCAAATATGCCATTGAATATTTGAGTAAAAAACCTCACTGCCATCTCTCCAAGACATTTCCAAACCTCCACTGGTATGCCATCAGGTCCTACTGCCTTCCCCTTCTTCATTCTTTTCAGAGCTTTCCGGACTTCACCCTCATTAAACTTTCCCATTTCCTGGTCCGCATCCTTTCTCTGTTCCTCTAAAAGGCACAGCACAGCTAAATGTGCACTGAACCATGGTTTATTTCAAGGAAGTTGGAGCTGGTAGCTTCACACAAGCCCCTTTCATAAGTCAGACCCGCGCAGTTCCCGCACAGACGAGTCTGGCTTTAATATCCATCGGGTCATTCATAAAACAAAGTTGAATCCGGCCACGGCCCGCCATCAAAGGAGCATTCACAAAAAGATTTGGAGCGCGTGTTGAAAAGAGGCGTGGTGAAAATCTGCTGCTCAGAGGACGTGGTGCCTGCGTGTTTAACGTGGGACCGCACCGCAGAGGTGGATGTAAACAAACATGGCGACGCTAGCGAACATCGTTGTGTTTCTCCGAATGCTTTTTTTTTTTTTTTTTGCTCTCGCATCAGTAAAGCAATCCGCTCCAGAAGGGCCCCATCCTTCACTGTACCGGTAAGTCCCTTTTTCCTCCTCTGCGCGCAGAGACAGGAGCACACAGGTCTCTGCATCACCCCAATTAGACATTTCCGTGATGATCAATAAAAAAAGAAAAAGATTCGGCGAAGAATAGCAAGTGATGCGCGAGCAAAATACAGATGTCATGTTGTTGTTTACACATTTAAATACAGCGCGACAGTGTGCGCCGGGATAGTACGTGGGAGAGTACGTCATTATTCAAATCAGTTTGAAGCCGCGCAGCCCCGAGACCTTTCACAAGTCGACAGATGCGGGTTTAACACTACCTCTGCTCACGGATCAGGGACGGCTCAGAGGCGAGTCAACTTAACTCGCCAAGGTGCGTTTGTGTGTTTTCTGAATGCTCGTTGGAGGTCTGAACACGCATCAGAGACGGATTGATGCGTCTTATGAAAGGGGCTACACTCTCAGCTGCTCTGTTTACTGCTACCCACCCACCTCCTGGAGAAGCAGGAAGGGGAGGAGGACCACGGCTGAGGGCTGTGTGTTTGAGGAGGTAGAAGGAGGGGGCGAGTGGGAGAAAGAAGACGGCAGGATTTCCAAGTATAAAACTATATTGTTTTATATCGAGATAGTCTCAACTTATATTGCAAAAAAAAATCTTGATATTTTAAAAATATCGAGATATCGCCCAGCCCTATATCGAGATATTGCCCAGCCCTAGTCACCATGAATTACCATATACAGTACTGTACAGTAGGGGTGTAACGAGATCTCGTTGTACGAGATCTCGCGATATTAAACTCCCGCGATATCTCTGTTGAGAGGTAACGTTGTCTCGCGAGTCGCTAATGCTAGCAGCCCCTAGCAAGTCAGCGTCACGGACAGCATGGCTTCGCCGGATGAAGTTGCTATAGAAGACGCCCCAACTACTGATGGAGGGTCCCGGTGCCGCAGACGCCTCTACATTGATGGAGGGTCCCGGCGCTGCCGACGCTGCCCCGGATGTAAAGACACACTTGTGTAAACACCGGTGTGACCGGTGTTGCCAGATAGAGTCCCACCCACCCAAAGCACTCTTTACCCGCAAAAGTCAGAAGGAAAATCGCGGTGAACCGCCCAATCTGGCAACACTGGTGAGTGACGGCTGCAGATTCAGTGCTGATGCGGATATTTATGTTCAATTTTTGGAAAGTCCTACGTGAATATCTATTTTTTTTAAAGGGGACCACACATTCAAAATTCACTTTTTAATGTTTTTTTACTCAACTTTGGGTATTTACTTCATAAAAAAACAGTCCAAAGGCCAAAAAAATGCACCCAGTGGTTTATTTACTCTAAGTAGATTTATTTTACTGTGATAATATAGGTTTCGTTTTTGAAATAAACTGGAAGTCAATCTCGCATGTGACGTCACAAGCGAGAGAGGACAACCCACCCCAACCTGAGTCCAGCCCCTCACCTAGCAACCCCATGTTAGGCTCAACCCACTTCTGTATTAAACACATGACTGTTGTTTTTCATGATTTCATCTCATCTTTTGTTTATATGTTATTAATTTCATGTGTACAGCACTTTGTTGCAGCTGTGGTTTTTTAAATGGCTTTATAAATAAAGTATAATTGTTATTTTTATGTTT
>JBBPBX010044674.1:0-27348 GCA_038048925.1 Garcialebias charrua
GTCCCGACTCTTGGATGTCACGGGAATGGAGGCTCTGGGCCTTGCCAGCGCACCCTTGATAGAGGAGTCTCTGGCGGCTCATCTGGCTCCCACAGTCACAGGGATAAAACCAGCGCTACCTAGCAGAGACTGCCGCGCTTCGGAGAAACAACTCGAGAAGTGCTACAAGGCCCAAGGCCTCGTGGCTCGCGCAATGAATGCGTCCAGCATGGGGCAGGCGTACCTGGCAGAAAAACTACAGGATATCCAGGTAACAAAAGACGAACAGGCCGCAACCGAGGCCATAGAGGAGGCCCGCCGTGCCTCTGACCTCGTGCTCAGCATGATGGGGACAGTAGCTATTTCCCAGGGCAAAGCAATGGCAGAAATAGTTGTAGCCCAGCGCCATCTTTGGCTAACATTGTCGGACCTCCCGGAGAACCAGAGGTCCACTTTCCTACAGCACCCAATCGAGTCGACGGGACTCTTTAGGGAAGCCCTGGAACGTGTCCAGGCAAGGCTGGAACAAAGACGCAAACAAGCGGAAGCCCTCCGCGAGGGTTTGCCAAGGAAAAGATTCGCCCCACCAAAGGAAAACACACGTGGTCTTCCACGAAAGAGACCCGCTGGGGACTGTGAGGCTTCTTAGTACTGTCCGAGTGCTGCTTTGACCTCCTCCTACGGAAACCAGTTTCGGACCTGATGAGCCAGGACAAACTGATAATTTTACAGGTTTGCTCGCCCACGAGGTACGAGAACCTAACTTTCTGATCCCAGTCTCTGCTCGTAAAAAACTACGAGGAGCTGGTGACATGTGTGCGCGCACCAAACATGACTCGCCTGTTGTATATGTAAACAAAACAGACACTGTTTCAAACATGTACAAAAATAAAAGTACCAAAGCACAGACGGCCCTGGTTCTTGACTCGAGTCCCATTTTTATAAAACCCAGACCGCATGGTCAAACTATGAACCACAGCAAGATACACGAGATCCACCAGAGAAGGCCTGATCTCGCGATATCTTCTGTTGGGCCGAGTAGCCTGCTCGAAAAAGCATGAGAGGGGTCAAAGGTCACCCCTTCAGCACTGAAACACGAGGAGCAACAATTCAACATGCCATCCAGGCTCACCGCGCATGCGCAGGCTTGGGAGGCGTGTCTACCAAATGATTGGGTCATGACAACAATACGTCACGGGCTCAAGTTACAGTTCTCAAAGAGACCGCCCCGTTTCTCAGGGGTGTTGCAATCTAAGATCAATCCTGCACACGCGCACGTCCTGAGGGAGGAAGCTTCAACGATGCTGAAAAAGGGGGTGATTAGTTTAGTCTCAGGACGCAAACTACGCTCCGGACTCTACAGCAAGTACTTCCTGGTGCCCAAAAAGGACCGTTCCTTGAGACCGATTCTGGATCTCAGGACTCTCAATAAAAGAATTAGAACTTTCAAGTTCAAGATACTTACATTGCGACAAGTTCTCCAGTCTGTGAGACCAGGAGACCACGTATGTACAATGGATTTGAAAGATGCCTATTTCCATAAAGGCATGTGAAAGAGACATAGAAAGTTCCTCTGTTTTGCATTAGAAGGAAACGCTTATGAATTCAAAGCCTTACCCTTTGGTTTAAAGACTGCTCCGCGTACATTTACTAAATTTCTGGATGCAGCCCTGACCCCTCTCAGGAATCAAGGACTCAGGGTCTTGAATTACTTGGACGACCTGCTAATTCTGGTTGGAAGCAGAAGGCAGGCACTGTTACACTCCCTTAAGGTGATCTCTCACCTGGAGTCTCTCGGTTTTGTCATAAACCTACAGAAAAGTGATCTGACTCCGTCATGGGTTACTGTATTTCTGGGTGTACAGATTGACACTGTCCAATACAGAGCATGACTCTCGAAGGAAAGAGTTTCCTCCATTCGCCATTGCCTGGGAAAATTTAAACTGGACCAACGGGTCCCTGTGAAAACGTGCCAACGCCTGTTAGGCCTCTTGACGGCAGCCATTCCTTGTGTCCCACGTGCATTATTGAAAATGCGGGCCATACATTTATGGTTAAACCAACAAATACAACCCGCTCTATCTAACCAAGCAGAAAAGGTTAAGATAGACCAAGAGTGTCTAAAGGCCCTGGAACCTTGGAGAGATCTGTCCGTTTTCACGGAAGGGGTCTCACTGGGAAGGGTGTCGTCCTGTGTAGTCATCACGACGGACGCCTCAAAAACAGAATGGGGAACGATCTGCAGAAACCAGAACGCCCGCGGCCTTTGGAACGAGCAGGAAGCCAAATTACATATTAACTTCCTGGAATTGCTGGCCGTATTCCTGTCATTGAAATACTTCTTCAGTAAAGGTCTGGTTTCTGGGCATCATATCCTGGTAAAATCAGATAACAAGACCACGGTGTCCTTCATCAACAGAGAGGGAGGGACGAGGTTCCGGGCCCTCCTAAATCTGACACGGAGGATGCTCACATGGTGTGCTCCAAGAATCTTGTCACTTAGGGTGACTCATGTCCTTTGTGATCTGAATTATGGAGCAGATGCCCTTTCAAGAGGACCTCTTTTGGCATCAGAATGGAGCCTGAACCCACGGATCGTGGATCATGTATGGTCACGTTTCGGTAGAGCCTCTGTGGACCTGTTCGCTTGCAGAGCTAGCTCACACTGTGACCTCTACTTCTCCTTGAAGGAGACAGATACGCCATTGGGGATAGACGCTCTGGCACATGATTGGCCAGCAGGGTTGCTCTACTATGCCTTTCCACCTGTCCCTCTGATCGGGGTGACATCGGAACGGGTACGTCAGGGAGCTCTCTCCTCGATTCTCATAGCCCCCAGGTGTTCACAGAAACCGTGGTTCCCGGAGTTGATCTCAATGTTGTCGGGGACACTATGGCAGTTGCCTCCTCATAGGGACCTACTGACTCAGGCACGTGGACAGCTTCTACACCCACGTCCAGGGTTGTGGCAACTCTTAGCCTGGCCTTTGAAAGGTATTGGTTGAAAGCCTAAAGGCCGAGATACAGTGAAGCAGACTCCGTATACGCGCGTATACGCCCGTATACGCGCGTATACGGAGCCTCTGCTACAGCTCGGCTGATGTTCTCGCGTAGATTCTCGTGTTTTCGCTCCAAATTCTACGTCATTTCCTCCGTACCGTCACTTCCGATCGTCACTTCCGCTAGTTTTTCGCTCCACGGAGAGGACTCAACTGAGCTCGCTGATTGGTCACTTTGACACGCCTACTGAAATGATTGACAGATTTCAGTCAGCTCAAAGTGAAACCTATCGTGAGCAGCTCGCTCAGACTTCTGCGGTGTTCTGATACGGTCTTTCTACTATATATGTTATAAAAAGTTCTCTCAGAAATAAAAATAATAACAGGGAGTGCTTTTCCTGCAGCCCACAGCCCACCAGGGAATATATAAAACATCGCGCACCCAGGTAGGACCTGAATTCATTCATTTCATTCATCGAGTGAACGGAGGAAGAAGCGGTTACTTGACTTTAGGCAAAAAAACAAAAGAAAAGGCCCGATCAGCGATAAAAAAGAGGAATTTATTTCATTTGTGTAACATACAAAACAGTCCGGAGCCGGGGAAGTTTAGGTCAGACACCGCGCATCGCGTATGCGAATCGCGTATGCGTAGTAAAAAAATACTTTTGCGCGTACTTGCCCTGAGGGGCTACGCGGGGCTACGCTGCGTACGGGGCATACGTACGCTGCGTATTGGCGTATCGTGAGGACGCTCGAGTGTATCTCGCCCTTAAGGCTTTGGTTGCTTTGTCCCGACACAAGCAGTAATAACATTCACAAGGGTGTCCCTTGATGTTTATGTTTTTTGCCTAGGAGATGTACAATGAAAGGGTTTCCCCTCTCCTTAACTGATCTCCAACATCAGGATGGGCTCCACTTGTCAGTCGTGCCGTAAAAAAAAAAAAAAGTAAGCATTGCTCCTCCTGTCCCTCAGAATGCTCAAAGGGAAACAGGAGTTGATGAGTACTCACACTACTGGAGCACGCTTAGGCAATCTCTAATTGGTGTTGTATAGATATACATGGCCATGTGAGACATTATGTGGATGTCTCTCACATTTGGCTTTTTTCCTCTTGGCATCTGCTCTCTGCATCCCTTGTAGTAAGCAGCTGGGAGATGCCCGTCTCTTAGGACGGAGGTTCTCACATGCATTTTGCTGAGTATTTCAAGGGCATGAATTAATTACGTTCCCATAGCAAGTATGTTGCACTGAGAGACCAAACTGAAAGGGAACTGAAAGTTATGCACCATAACTCATGTTCCCTGAAGGAAGGGAACGAGGTGCAACATATCTGGCCCTTTTCAATGCTGAAAGCTCGGTGAAGTGCAATTTTTGAGAAAGATGAGCAGGCGTCTGTCGCTTAAATTCCCAGAATGGGCCTCTGGCGCGACGCTGACGCCCATGCCGTAAAGGCGTGAATATATTCCTTCAGGTAATCGCGCAGGGGCGCAATTCCCATAGCAAGTATGTTGCACCTCGTTCCCTTCCTTCAGGGAATATGAGTTATGGTGCATAACTTTCAGTTTTTAGTTGTGTAGGATAAATATTTTATGAGTAATGATGAGTTATACTGTTTGTTTCAAAAAACGTTTCTGATTGGTGATGTATTTCCGATCCTGGGGGCGCATGAATCTTATCCATAGACTCTCGTTATAAATGGTGCATGCGCAGTTATTTCACAACGTTACAAAACAATGGGAAGATGCTGGGCGCAGATTTCACCGCCCTGGACACGTCCGACGTGAGCTCTACCTACCGATCATGTACTTCCGGTCTTTTTTGTTTGTTTGTTTTGTCTGGGAAATGAGTCATGCAGTGACAAGCAGGCTGGCTCAGGTAAGTTTTAAATCATTGCAAGCCCTTTATCTAATGCCTATTTGCATTTCTGACTGACATGCCTCTCAAATTTTAGATGACTCTGTTTCTGAAAAAAGCCTTCAGCTGACTGTTTATTCTAAAAGTGGTAACTGGTGAGTTTGTTTTTGGAGCTGGCATGCTAATGCTAGCCTTTATCTAATAATTGTATTGTATTGTTATATTACCATTCCTGACTGATATGCCTCTCAACATTTAGATGGCTCTGTTTGTGAAAAAAGCCTTCAGCTGACAGCAAGTGGGAACTGGTGAGGTTTTTTTTCTTTGTTTGTTTGTGGAGTTAGGATGCCAGCGCTAGCCTCCAGGTTTTATTGTATTGGACTCTGATGGCTACATTTATTTCAATTTGCTTTAAAAAAATATCAAACACTAATAATTGTATGTATTAAATGTCACTGGTGGTGTTTTTCTATTTCTTAACACTGTATTGATCTGGAGAATGAAAACAAAGCCTCTTGCAAGTAGAAATGCAGAAATGTTTTAATCTCACTTATTTTCCTTTTTCTTCTTCTTCTTCATGTTTTTCATACTTAGAGTGGAACAAGCATCCAGGACCATGTTGGTGCCATCAACTTCACTACGCAGCCTACTTGCTGTTGGGACAGAGGAGGAGCACCATCCACAAGTACTTCATTGTTCTGGACAAGCAGGTACCATGCTAGTCAACCAGCTCACTTTGAGCTTTTGAATAACTTTTTATGGCTCACTTTGTATTTGGAACTGTTAATAATCAAATGCTCCACAACATGCACATCTTCATGCAAATAGCCGTCTACAACATAGATGTTGGCAACGTGGGAATTTATTTACACAATTATTTATTTACTCAATTGGTGTCCATCACATTTATTCAAACACATTTGTGTTTATCTTGAGATAATATTGCACCTTCATGTACAATATTTCACTTCTGAACGTCATTATTGTAAAATGTTAACTCCAAAAGATTGGTGGTTGCCAAAGGTGGGCATATGACCCCCAGGGACCGCTAATGCGCTAATCAGCTTACAACGGACCTAACGTTTTTGTCAGCTTAACAGCGGAGTGACTAACTTTTATAATTCATAAGCGGATTTGTGCTATTTTTATTTAAAATGCAGTACCGCTAATAACTAATTATCTATCAGTAAAAACGAATAAACTTATTTACAGGCTCTTATGCTGGCTCCGTAGCTGCTTGTTTTACCTTTTTCCCCCTCACCGTAAAGAGCAGAGAGGAGGGAGGGTTGGAGGGGGAGCAGAGGGGAGAACAGACGCGGATCTACCATGTAGGCAAATGATGCCGTTGCTTGGGGCCCCAAATCAGCAGGGGCCCCGGCCCCCCGCCCCGGCCAGTCACCTACATCACTAACATTGCTCATGCTTGTTAATGTACATTTAACATAAAAATAATTATAGTTACGATGAAAACGATAATTAAAAACGCAATACAAAAACCGGTCGATTTCTGTATCCCCCTACTAAAAATGGACTATTCCATCTTGACATCTTCCGGGTCAGAGGTGAACTCGGGTGCTAACGTTTATGGCTAGCTGATTGCGCTCGGTCTCTTCATAAATCCGCAGAGAACCCCGCTGTTTCAAGCCAAATTAACGCGGCCGGAGGATTGTAATGTGTGTTTTGTGTCCACCACTCGACGGTGAGTCGTTTGTTTTATGTATTTGGGTTCCTTTTATGTAGAAATGCGGTGGCGACACGCCCGTGTATTTGAGATTTAAAAGTGGTCTTAGGGATTAAAAGATCATTCTCATTTTGTTAATTTCGTGGCCGAATAGAATATATGTACGTAAAGTATTAAATAAATCCTTTGATTTTTGTAATTTCATCCTTTTAGGATCATTTTAGTTACTTTTCATTAAATCTGTTGACTGCCTATAGAATTTTGGAATTGGTTTAATTTATTTTTCGGTTGCGCAACAAAAAAGAAATTACTATTTGTTTTTTGAAACAATATTGAAGTAAATTAAGCTTAATTGACTCTTATATGAATTAAACTTGGATACAACTTGGAAGTGCACTTTAAAACTTGATCTCTAACTTTAATTTTACCTGTACTGTTGATGTGGTCTTTGAATTGAAGTTATAATAATAATAATGTAATAAACTTTATTTGTATAGCACCTTCCTGCAATGCCTTGCATTGACCAAGGTGCTTAACAGATATAGGATAATCTAAAAAAATAAATACAAAGTATGTGCATGTGTAATGAAGAATATAATTTGTACGTGCAGCTGTTAATACATGTAAAGTTTTTTTTTTAATGTTTGTTGCTCTTTTTGCCAACTGTGATGTTTCTTCTGTCCAGGACTGTAAATATCCAGGTGGGTCAGGAGGAGTTAATGGGAAGCTGCTGCTGTGACGTAAGAGGTAGGATAAAGGTGTATAACAGTTCATGCACCGCTAGTTGGCAGTCTAGTGCAAATATTGCATAACTTGTTGGCTAGCAATTGTTGAATTTAATTAGCGGTTTAGAATTTAGCTTCCCCTAATTTTCATAAGACATTAGTGCTTTTGAAATTGCGGACCTATATATGGCTCTGAGGGAGAGGGACCAGAAACTTACCCCTTGCTCTGCTGAAATTCTAATTCAAGCTCTGTTTTTATTGGCTAGTTCAAATTCAAGCTCTGTTTTTATTGGCTGGTTACAAACTCTGTTTTATTGGCTGGTTAACGGCGGGTCACTGTGGCTTTTGAGAAATGCTTTTAGAGAAGCAAGGGGACAATAGTTTTTTTCAGAGATTACTGGTCTAAAATCAGTATGTCATGAGGTAGTGACAGAGTGAAGAAATATGTTAAAAATATATTGTTAGAAAAGTTACATACAGCTCCTTTAATTACATTTTACTCAATAACTAAATTTAACTATAATCAGAGTAAAATCAACTCTAAAAATGTAACACTGAGAGCAGTGTAGCTTTAACACTGTACAGGGCTGGACCATATGTAACATGGCTCAGTGTTAAAATTGACTCTTTTAGTGTTTGTCACGGTCGGTCGGTGTAGTGTTGGAGGAATGAACCCAGTGGTGCAGACAGGAGGACTCACGGAGGCACGAGTTAGAAAATAAATACTTTTTCATAACAAATTAAAGAGCTGGCATGGCAGCATAAACTTACTTAAATAGGGATCAGGACAGACTGGATCAAAAAAGGACAGACTGACAGGATGTACCCAACGAAGACACGACACACCAGGAGAATAGACGAATGACCCGACAATGAAACACACACGAACGCAAACTGATATACACAACGTAAATAACTAAAATCATAACACCTGCAGACTTGGGAGACACAGGGTGTAAGGAGGGAAACAGACCAACAGAGGGAGCCATCCTTACAGTGCCCCCCCTCAAAGACGCCCCCAGGCGTCCCCAAAGAACACCCCCCAAAAACCCAGGGTGGGCGGAGGGAAAAAACTGCAAGGAGGGAGGAAGACAAAGGGACACAAGAAAAACACAAGGGAACAAAAACAAAAAAAACTGGCAGGACGATCCTGGGAGCAAACACACGAAAACTAGACTATGGAAACTAAAGATAACTAAACACAAAAACTAGACTATGGAAACTAAATGTAGCCCACCTTTACCCTCTGTCTGTAGGTAAGGGCCTCCTAGATTCTTAATCTGAGTTGCAACAACATTAGGTCAGCATTTATGGCCCCTTTAAGTAGCTGATCGACTCTGGCTGTGTCCATTTTGCTGGCTGGCAAGCCACCTCGTTGTACGACTTTAGTCAATGCACGCTCAAGCCTCCTGAGGAAGTCAGACAGCTTTTCACCAAGTTGTTGCTGTAAAAGCCTGAAAGAGAAATACAGGTCTTCCCTAGACTCAGCTAATCCAAAAGCACTTTCAAGAGCCTCCAAGCACTTTAATGGAGTAACATCAGGATCCGTTAGGCGTATGGCTTTAATTACTTCCAGAGCTGGCCCTTTCAAACTCTCCATTATCCTCCTCCTTTTGTCTTTGTCAGAACCTTCAGTTTCCTCAACCATCAGGTGAGCTTGCTCTAGCCAATAGTCAAACTGTTCTTCTCCAGCTGGAGTGGGTACAGTACCTGAAAAGACACGCAGGCGTCGAAACCCTCCACTCTCTGCAGTAGGTTTGTTTACTTTGTCTATTAAATCAGCAACGGCACGAACGAGGGACTCTTCAGGAGATGGGGTAGGTTGTGGCTCAGTGAACAGAGCTTGTACATCATTCAGTGTTTTTCCCTCTGCCTGTAAGAGTGTGTTCAGTTTAACATCAAAGTCATCCTGAGAACTTTGCTTCCTAAATGCAGTAATAATTGGCCAGGCTACCAATCCTGTTGGTGCCATCACTTCCAGTGGAACATTTTCTGCCATAACTTTCTCTCTGCATTCACAAAGTACGAGCACCTCATTATCAGTGTCATGATAAATCCGTCCTCTTACTCGTACTCGACCCAGACACTTAATAGTTTGCATCGTCTCTTCAATAACTACTATTTCAGTGTTTTCAGGGACCACTGTCAAAAGGGTATGACTCTCATCAAGTCCTTCTCCACGACACCACTTCTTCAGCTTGTTAATTAGTGTGTTTGCCATGGTACAGGTGTGTAAATGTGAATGTAGAAATGTAAAGTGCAGCAAATAGAGTAGACACCCCTGGTATTCCAGTTCATACTTTTGACATTCAGAGCTCATGTTCCAGTACAGAGACAAGCACTCTATCAGTACCAGAAGAGGACGATGGAGTAGGCTTTGTAAAATGGCAAGGCCCTGGATCTCTGACCATACCTCCCGGTGGCAGTGTTAAAGCCACCTGTACCATCATGCTGGACCAGCCACTTCCTAATGAAATCCTGATGGCAGAAGCTGCAGTGACCAGTCCACTGCCTGCAGAAGTATTACTCCAGCCAATGGTAATACCAAGCAGTGCAACTGCAAACAATCAATGTACAATCATGATTCAAAATGAGTCAAAAAAGAGTGCAAACTTACCTGTCGACACTATTATAGGGCGAATATTTGTTGCTGACATTGTTACAACCATGCCCAGTCACCACTCCAAGTCTAAATATTTTGACACCAGTCAAATCAACTTTGGAGAATCGCCAGTCCCAGAAAAATGGAAGACAAGACTGTGCCACAAGCTAGCCAAAAGAGCAGCAGTCTTCTCCTTAGATGAACTTAATATAGGATTAGCCAAGGGAGTCGAGCACAACATTCGGCTATCAGATCCAAAACCATTCCGTGAACGCTCCCGGCGCATTACCCCTGCAGATATCGATGATGTACGTCATCACATTCAGAAGCTGCTGACAGCGGGTATTATCAAAGAGTCTAGAAGCCCTTACGCATCTCCAATAGTGGTCGTCAGAAAAAAGAACGGAGATGTTAGGATGTGTATAGACTACCGCACACTGAATAGCCGTACCATACCTGACCAATACACCATGCCACGCATTGATGAAGCACTTGATTGCCTCTCAGGAAGCAAGTGGTTTTCTGTTCTGGATCTGAGAAGTGGGTACTATCAGATCGCCATGAAAGAGGAGGACAAGGAAAAAACTGCCTTTATCTGTCCATTGGGCTTCTACCAGTTTGAAAGGATGCCACAAGGAATCACTGGAGCACCTGCAACATTCCAACGCTTGATGGAGAAAGCCGTCGGTGACATGAACCTCCTGCAAGTCCTTGTGTATTTGGATGATTTGATCGTGTTTGGTCGAACTTTAGAGGAACACGAGGAAAGGTTGCTAAAAGCTCTTGACCGACTTCAGGAAGTAGGCCTAAAGATTTCACTTGAGAAATGTCAGTTCTGCCAGACAAACGTCAAGTATTTTGGCCATCTTATCTCAGCTGATGGTATTGCTACTGACCCGACAAAGATTGAAGCTGTTACCAACTGGCCAAGACCCCACAACCTAAAGACCCTTCGATCCTTCTTAGGTTTTTGTGGATACTATAGACGATTTATCAAAAGCTACTCGTCAATAGTTCGTCCTTTGACAGACCTTACCAAGGGGTACGCCCCCACACAAAGAGGGAAAGGTCCTAAAAAGAAACAGAAAAATGCCTACCTGGATGAGAGAGAACCATTTGGAGACAGATGGGATGAGTCATGCACTGAGGCTTTTGAACAGGTCAAACATTGTCTCACAAATGCTCCAGTATTGGCTTTTGCTGACACAAACAAGCCATACGTGTTGCATGTTGACGCAAGCCTAAGTGGACTTGGGGCTGTCCTTTATCAAGAGTACCCAGAAGGGTTGAGACCAGTGGCATTTGCCAGTCGCAAACTAAGCCCCTCTGAAAGAAATTACCCCATTCATCAATTGGAGTTCCTATCCTTAAAGTGGGCAATAGTTGAAAAGTTCCATGATTATTTATATGGAGCCCGTTTCACAGTACGCACCGACAACAACCCACTTACGTATGTCCTCACCACTGCTAAACTCAACGCAACAGGACATCGGTGGTTGTCGGATCTGTCTGTGTACGACTTTGATATAATCTACAGGCCTGGACGAAACAATATAGATGCAGATCTGTTATCCAGGATAGAACTTAGAGATGATGCAGAGTGGCAAAGTATTTCACACTCTGGTGTTAAGTCAATCTGCCAGCGTGTTGGGGCTTTGGACTCTTTTAAAGACTCACCCACATACATTGAACAACTTGGAGCTTCTCCTGCTTGCATACCTGAAGTGTATGCTTACCCAACACGCATGGAGCTCAACACCTTAAGTCAAATGTCACGAAAAGAGCTGATCACAGCACAAAGTCAAGACCCAGTAATAAAGACTACCATGCAGGCCATGAACTCTGGCAAATGGCCAGAAGATGTGAAGTCTAATCCTGAGATGAAAGCCTTGAAAAGAGACATTGCAAAGCTAATCATGAAAGATGGACTGCTACACCGTGTGAGTACTAGTCATACAGGAACAAAAACAAACCAACTAGTACTGCCAACCGAGTTCAGGACAGTCGTGCTTAAGTCAATGCATGATGACCTTGGCCACCTAGGAGTGGAGAGAACAACCGACATGCTCAGGAGTAGGTTCTTCTGGCCCAGAATGGCCATGCACGTGGAGCAGTACATCAAAAACTGTGGAAAGTGCATTCTAAGGAAAACACCATGTCAAAGAGCTGCACCCCTACACCAGATTGTGAGTACAGGCCCCATGGATCTTGTCTGCATAGATTTCCTTTCTATGGAACCCGACTCAAAGGGAATAAGCAATGTGCTTGTGGTAACAGACCACTTTACAAGATATGCCCAAGCTTTTCCCACTAGAAATCAAACGGCCCTTACAGTTGCCAAAACTCTTGTGGAAAATTTTATTCACTACGGCTTGCCTTCACGTATTCATTCGGATCAAGGCAGAGACTTTGAGTCCAGACTCATTAAAGAACTTCTACAAATGTTGGGGATCCGGAAATCCCGGACAACACCATATCATCCCCAGGGTGACCCGCAACCAGAACGGTTTAATAGAACCCTACTGTCAATGTTAGGTACCTTGAATCAAGAAAAGAAACGTCAATGGAGCCAGCATGTTGTCCCTCTTGTACATGCTTACAACAGTACCAGATGCGACTCCACTGGTTACTCCCCATATTTCCTTATGTTTGCACGAGAAGCCAGACTCCCTGTTGATCTATGCTTTGGTACCTGCCCTGATGACAAAGGAGTAACCCAGCATTCAGCTTATGTTACACAGCTGAAAGAAGACCTGCAAAAGGCTTATAAAATGGCTACTGATGTCTCCAACAAGACTCACCTTCGCAACAAGAAAGCCTATGACAAAAGATTGGGATTCCAGAACCTTCAACCAGGAGACAGAGTCTTGATAAAGAACCTTGGTTTGAAAGGAAAACACAAACTTGAAAATCGTTGGAATAATAATCCCTATGTCATACTTGAGCAACTGCCAAACTTACCAGTGTACAAGTTGAAACTCCAAAATGGCAGTGGAAAAGTGAAAACACTACACAGAGATAATCTCTTACCAGTTGGAGATCTTGTGAGGTTCCCTATGTCAGATGTAGTGGAAAAGCCTCCTACACAAATAAATATTTGCAACAAGCGTATTCCTGTAGACCATTCAGCAGAAATGGAAAGTCAGCTGTCATCTGAGTCTTCAGAGTTTCAGTATGCAAGACCGCAAAGATCCTACAGAACGTACCTTGAACAGATACTCAAGGAGAGGAATGAAATCAGTCATGACATACCTGAACAAAATGACAGAGACATGAGCGTGAATGACTATGACTCAGAAGGAGAACATCCTGTTGAAGAGGACCGTGAGCAAGTTGGTACCTCTGAATCAGACTCGGAGCCTGAACTTGCCACAAGTGAAGAAGATGTACGACAACCATGTCCATACAACGAAGTACCAGCACAAACCACATCTAGACCCAGACATACAATTAAACCTGTCATCAGACTTACTTATGATCAACCAGGTAAATCTAGAGATCAACCACGTACTATAGTGCATAGAGGTGTTACCATATACATTGTTAAAACTTAAACCTTGTCGTGGATGTACTTGTTTGACCAATGAGGACATTGGACATTTAGAAGGGGGAGGGTGTAACCCAGACAAATATTTTAGTACATTGATTAAATGTATAAAATATGTGACAGTTTAAAGACAAACTCCTAAGTTAAATATCAATCAATCAATCAATCAATCTTTATTTATAGAGCCCTTTTCAGCAGCCAGAAGGTGCACAAAGTGCTGAACAATACAGAAATAAAACAAACAATAAAAAATAACAATAAAAAACAGCCAGTAAAAAATTAAAAACAATTAAGACCTAACAAGAATGTCAAAGAACTACTAGGTATTAAAAGCCTGCCTGAATAAAAAGGTTTTAAGATTAGATTTAAAAGACTCCATATGAGTGATGGAGCGCAAGTCCAGAGGTAGCATATTCCAGAGACTGGGTGCAACGACAGAAAAGGCCCGGTCACCCCAACGTTTGTAGTTGGACTTTGGGATGGACAGGAGAAATGTATTAGATGATCTCAGTGTTCTCCTATATTCACGGACAGTTACAAGATCAGTCAAATACAGTGGGGCAAGACCATTGAGTGCTTTAAAAGTGAATAATAAAATTTTGAATTTAATTCTAAAATCAATTGGAAGCCAATGGAGAGAAAATAAAACAGGGGTTATGTGTTCACGTCTGGAGGTGTTGGTTAAAAGTCTAGCTGCAGCATTTTGGACCAATTGAAGGCGTCTAATGGAGGATTGGGAGATTCCCGCATACAGGGAATTACAGTAGTCTAGCCTTGAGGTGATAAAAGCATGAATGGCCTTTTCTAAATCAAAACGATTTAAAAAAGGTTTAACTTTGTATAAAAGACGTAATTGATAAAAACAGGCCTTGACTACAGACGCTATTTGTTTATCAAATTTTAAGTCCTTGTCAAATGTCACCCCCAAGTTTTTAACTGTTGGTCTGCATTTGGAAGTTAGAGCTCCAAAGTTACAGGGAGCATCATCACCGAAGAAGATGCATTCTGTCTTTCCTTCGTTTAAAAACAAAAAATTACGGTGAAGCCACTGTTTAATGTCGTTAATACAATCAGCGTAGGGAGTGAGAAGATTGCTGTTTTTGGGTTTCATTGGTAGATAAATTTGTACATCATCAGCATAGCAGTGAAAAGAAAAATTATGTCTGGCTATTACTGATCCAAGAGGCAGCATGTACAGTGAGAAGAGGAGAGGACCAAGAATAGAACCCTGTGGCACACCACAAGAGAGAACGGCAGTGGAGGAGGAAAGAGTGTCCAACATGACAGAGAATGTTCTGTTGGTCAAGTAGGCAGTGAACCACTTGAGTGCTGTACCAGAAATTCCAACATAACGTTGTAGGCGAGATAGAAGGACAGTGTGGTCTACTGTATCAAATGCAGCTGTGAGGTCCAGCAACACCAGTGCAACGGGACACTTGGCATCCATGGACATGGAAATGTCATTATGGACTTTTAACAAGGCTGATTCGGTAGAATGACGGGATCTAAAACCAGACTGAAATGTTTCAAAAATACCATGATTTTCTAAAACAGGTTGTAACTGCATAAAAACAATTTTTTCTAAAACTTTAGATAAAAAAGGCAGATGAGAAATAGGTCTAAAATTAGATAAAATTGATGGGTCCAGGTGAGGTTTTTTAAGAAGGGGCCTAACTACAGCATGTTTAAATGCAGCAGGGACAATTCCTAAACGAAGGCAGGAGTTTAAAAGTGTTAAAACACAAAAACCCACAGAATTAAAAACCTCTTTTAAAAACCTGGATGGAAGAAAGTCCAGAGGGCAATTGGTGATCTTTAAGTGTTGAACAACATCAGTGAGAGTGGCAAGAGACACTGGTTGAAACTGTTCAAACACAACCGGAGCTACAGAGACAACAGAGTAGTCAGGAGCAACAGGACCAGTGACCTGTCTGACTGAGGCCACTTTATCCTGGAAGAATTTTAGAAAGTTTTCACAGTTTGTGGCTGTGGCATCTGGTAGAATACGCACAGCTGGATTTATAACAGAATTAATAGTGTTAAATAACACTCTAGGACAATGGCAATTATCTGAAATCAAACCAGATAAAAATAGACATTTCGCCTCTTTGACAGATCTCTGGTAATTTTTAAAGCATTCTCTCAGAAATTTTAAGGATGAAGGAAGTTTGTCTCTCTTCCATTGTCGTTCCGCTTTCCTACATAATTTCTTGAGAGTACGCGTGGCATCGTTTAACCACGGCTCAGCTCTTGGTTTGGTGGATTTAAACCGAAGAGGAGCGATGGAGTCTAAAATGTCAGAGCAGGTGGTTTTGAAAGAGAGAAGGAAGTCCTCTGGATAAAATTCATCTGTACTTGAAATTGGAAAGTCCATAAAAGCAGTGGTAAACAGTCCAGCAGTCTCAGGAGTAAAAATACGACGCCAATGACCTGCAACAGCAGGCCTACTGACAGGAAGGGGGGCCGAAAACTCTAACATGATGGGGAAATGATCTGAGATGGCAGTTTCAGATGTTTCACAGAGTGAGATGGATAGCCCATGAGATATAATAAGGTCCAACGTATGTCCAAGAAGATGAGTTGGCCCACGCACAGACTGTATTAAGTTAAAAGATGTTAAAAGATTAATAAAATCAGAGGCTAACTGATCGGACGGGCAACAAACATGAATATTAAAATCTCCACAAAAAAGTAAATTGTCAAATTTGGGGATGGAGTCAGCTAAAAATTCAGCAAATTGTTGAATAAAATCCTTATTATTTTTAGGGGGACGATAGACAATTCCAAATAATACAGGCTGTGTCAGCTCAGCCACGAACAGCTGTAACTCAAAAGAAGAATATGTTTTTGCAGGTAAAAGTCTACATTTGAAATTGTCTCTAAAAACTGAAGCAATGCCCCCACCACGACCCGTGAGACGGGGGGAGTTGAGGAAGGAACAGCCGGGAGGGAGGAGCTCTGAGAAGGCACTGTTTTCATCCGGTTTAATCCACGTCTCCGTTAACAGAAGAAAATCCAGTGTGTGTGAGGAGAAAAAGTCATTCATGATAAATGTTTTGTTAGTTAGTGATCTGATGTTAATCAGTGCCAAACGAACGGAGTTCCTGACCGTTTGCTGACATCCATGCTGAAGTGGACGGAGGTGTTCCTGAACGCAGCCCCGGATGTGGGTCCCAACGAGCCGGCTGCGTGGGCGTGTGCAGCTGGCGTCCGGGTCCGGGACAACCGGCCGGAGCCAACGATAGCAATCCCTTGTTAGCCGGTTGTAAATGCCGTGGGAGTTAGAATCCCGAATCCGGAGTTTGACGTGAAGTCCGCTTCTCCTTCCGCGTCGACGTCGACGGCTCCTGGAGGGCAGCGCGGCGAGAGAACGCCATAAACAGGTAGGCACCGAGGCAAGGTGTGGCGGTGGCGGAAGCTGAGAATGTTTGCCAAAGTTGGTTGGAAAGTTCTGCATAAATTCTCGAATATTCAAAAGTGCCAGGCGATCGTATGCACGTAGCTTTGACAGAGACCATACTGAGGGCAAAAACGTTAAAAATAGCAGAAACACAAGTAGCGAACAAAGCAGAGGTGGACGGCATGCCAGACGCAGCGGCGCCATCTTGTCTCATAGGGATCAGAGCAGAAGGTTGAACCTATTGAGGGTCGTGTTGTAAATATAGCTACAATTGAATTTCATTTATGTTGTAAAATGCTTAAACACTGTTTAAAATACACAAGTGTAAGTTAAAACCAAGAAAGCATAACATTTTGTTGCTTGTATTTTATTTCTGCTTTATTGTGAAAAGCCAAAAGGAAGTGTGAGCAGTCAGGGTTTGAGCTTGATGAAAGCCAAGCACACCAGAGGCAACAGGTGTGCTGCAGCTTGGACTGATTAAATAAGTTTCCTGATTGCTAACACAGGAATCGTCTGTGGAGACCTGTTTGATGGTTTTGGGACTACAAGGAACAATTTGTTATGCTTTCTTGCTTTTAACTTACACTTGTGTATTTTAAACAGTGTTTAAGCATTTTACAACATAAATGAAATACAATTGTAGCTATATTTACAACATATTTAACTTAGGAGTTTGTCTTTAAACTTTCACATATTTTATAAATTTAATCAATGTACTAAAATATTTGTCTGGGTTACATAAACATAATTAAACACAAAAGACTAGACCTAAAAACTGTGGAGACTAAACATAAGAGACTAGACCTAAAATATTCAAAAGCTAAATTCACAAACGAAACTGAAGAAACATCCTGGAAGCTAAACACGTCATGTCAGGCGGGTAACTGGGAGGTTGTCCATCAAGCAGCGTCATGTCAGGCGGGCGGCCGGGAGGCCGTCCATCAAGCAGCGTCATGTCAGGTGGATAACCGGGAGGCCATCCATCAAGCAACGGTAGGAACCAAGGCTTCAAGGTCAGGAACGGTATCGGCAGAAACTCCGTCGGTAGGAACCGTGTCAGCAGGAACACGTTCTTCGTCGGTAGGAACACGTTCTTCGTCAGCAGGAACAGGAACTTCATGGCAGGAACTTCCTCGGTAGGAACAGGAACTTCGACGGTGGGAACTTTGTCGGTAGGAACAGGAACTTCGACGGCAGGAACTTCGTCGGCAGGAACAGGAACTTCGACGGCAGGAACTTCGACGGTAGGAACAGGAACTTCGATGGCAGGAACTTCGTCGTCAGGAACAGGAATTTTGATGGCAGGAACTTTGTCGGTAGGAACAGGAATTTCGACGGCAGAAACTTCGTTGGCAGGAACAGGAACTTTGACGGTAGGAACTTCGTCGGCAGGAACGGAATCTTCGACGGCAGGAACTTTGTCGGCAGGAACAGCAAGCGGTGAGACCTCTGGCATTATCATCATTATCAAAACCTCGTCAGGTGTTGAGTCATCGAGCGTGGAGACGTCTGGCATGGAGACGTCTGGCATGGAGACGTCTGACGTGGAGACGTCTGGCATGGAGACGTCCGTCCCCTGGCGTAGGGACGTCATCAGGTGAGGCGTCAAGCATTGAGACATTGTCGGGCATTGAGACGTCGTCAGGCGTTGAGTCATTGTCAAGCGTTGAGACGTCGTCGGGCGGTGAGACGTCATAAGGCGGTGAGACGTCGTCGGGCGGTGAGACGTCGTCGGACTGTGAGTCATTGAGCGTGGAGACGTCCGACGTGTGAAGAACCTCCATCGAAGTTGCTACAGCGCTCTCTGTGGATACTAGAGAGACAATAGTACTTTCTTTTGTAGAAGCAGAGAAATCAGCGCCCTCTATAGACGTGGCGGCGTGGGGATCCTCTGTGTACGTTGCTACAGCGCCCTCTGTCGCTGTAGAACACGTAGCGTTGTCGTCCTCTGTAGACGTGGCTACAGCACCCTCTATTGTTGCAGAGGGGTTGGCTGTAGGACTTGTAATGACAGCACACTCTAAAACAAACAACTCATCTTTCAAAGCTTTAGTCAAAGTCAACATCTGAGTGAGGCCTGGGTTTTGTATTAACGTGGTACTGGTTATAATTAAGTCATCTATAATGGAATATGTCCTGAATTTATAATGAGGGTCAGGGTTATTAGAAGCAGCTTCCACCAATCTTCCAATCTGCTGGAGAGTGAGAGTGGACTCATGTTTCAGTTCAACAGCGACCCCTGTGGTCGATGAATGATCTATCCGCTCTTCATCAGAACGGGAGCTCACATACCTCTCCTTCAGTAAAAGTCTCACTTGAGGAGGATTCCTTGGTTCCTCAGCTGCGTGTCGTACAGGATCCTCCTCTGTGAATCCTGCTGGCGTGTGTAGGATCACATACCCATACCTTGGGCCAGAACTCTTCTGGTTCTGAGTCGTCATCAGAAATGCACCACAATGAAATGGCACACGAAGGAGTGTAGGAGGAAAACTGTTCGGAGCGGCCATCTCCGCGTTTCCTCCGCGCTCGCTCCACTATAAAAGTGGAGACGGAAGTACTTCAAGTCCGGGTCTGTGGCGGCTCCAAACGGGTTCTGTTCGAAACCCGCTGACTCGAATGACGGCAGCTTCCCTCTGAGCTGACGCTGTCATCTTCTGCTCACGAGTGGGTTTGATCCTCTGTCTGCTGGGTTCAAGGTTCATGATCGAGTCATTTCTGTCATGGTCGGTGTGCTGTTGGAGGAATGAACCCAGTGGTGCAGACAGGAGGACTCACGGAGGCACGAGTTAGAAAATAAATACTTTTTAATAACAAATTAAAGAGCTGGCATGGCAGCATAAACTTACTTAAACAGGGATCAGGACAGACTGGATCAGAACAGGCAGTGCTGGGCAGCGCTAATCCAAAAATTAGTTCCGCTATTTCTAAAGCACTTATTGATTTATTTAGGTCCGCAATTTCAAAAGCACTTATGTATTAGCAATGCTAGCGGACGCTAATGCTAACACACTAACCACCATTTTGAAGAGGGCAAATACGAAATACTTTTTAAATCCAACAGATTTGACCAGTTGAACCGGTTAAGCTCAGAAAAACCTTGTGCTATAAAGTCACTGACTTTGTATATAATTTATTTATATATTTTTTTGTTTGTTCTTTGTTGTTTTAGTGAGTCAAATTGGTTATTCTCATCCTGAGCATTTAATTGTTCTGTTGACCTTGTGTTTATCTGCATTTGATAAATAAACACTATTTAAACTGGGGAATTTTTATTTTTTTATTTTTGAGAAATAGCCCCCCCCCTGGTGGACATTTCTGGAGCCGCCACTGAAGCGAATGTATGACTTCCTGAGGTTTGACTTCTTGGTGAGTAGGAGATGTACCATTAGAAACTGTATCAAACAAGGCAACAAAATGTTTGTAGAAACAATTTGTAATTTCATGCTTTCTTAACACAGGAACAGAGTCAACAAATAATTGTGGTGGCAGATCAGATGAGTGAGTGCTGCCATCATAACCCTCAGCACTGGCTCTCCTCAAGGATGTGTGTTGAGCCCTCTCCTGTTTACTCTGCTCACATATGATTGTGCAGCTACCCATCCAGGCTGTCATATTGTAAAGTTTGCAGATGATACAGCGGTGGTGGGATGCATCACAAACAATGATGAGTCCAGCTACAGGCAGGAGGTGGAACACCTGGAGAGCTGGTGCAAAGAGAATAACCTTCACATCAATGTGAAGAAGACAAAGGAGATGATTGTGGACTTCAGAAGGAACAAACACACCCCACTGAACATAAGAGGATCTGCGGTGGAAGTGGTCTCCAGCTACAAATACTTGGGTGTACACATGAACGATAACCTCAGCTGGAGCAACAACACCACCAGCCTGATCAAGAAAGCTCATCAGAGACTCTACTTCCTCAGACGACTGAGACGAGCTGGTCTGGGAAGCTTAGTCCTCACCTCCTTCTACAGGTGTGCAGTGGAGAGCATCCTGTGCTCCATAGTCAACTTGTGGCATGAAGGCTGCACAGCTGCAGAAAGAAAAGATTTGCAGAGAGTGGTGAAGGCTGCACAGAAGTATGTTGGAGTCAGCCTCCCCACCATCACAGACATTTACACCTCCAGATACAGGAAGAGGGCCACCTGTATCATGATTGACCCCACTCACCCAGCACACACACTTTTTGCCCCACCCTCCTCAGGAAGGAGGTTTGGGAGCATGAAGTGAAGAACCACTAGACTGAGGAACAGCTTCTACCCTGAGGGTGTTAGACTCGTGAATATCTTACCAGAATAATCTCTCTGAAAAATCACATCATGTTGCTGCTGATCTGTCTCATGTTGCTGCTGATCTCTGTCATGTTGCTGTGTTCGATTCATGCTCATCAGCTCACACAGACTCAAGTTTGTTCTGCTGTTCAACGTTAACGTTTTTATACTATTAGTGCTTAGTGTATTTTTTAGTTGACGTTTTTCTTAGTTCACATCTTACTAAATGTTGTTACTGTTTTTCTTTTACATTTTATTGTTAGATGTAACTGGGACCCTGTGTACATAATTTCATTCCACCACATGTACCACATGGTGCGAATGACAATAAAGAATCTCTGACTCTGATCAAGAGATTTAATTTTTTGGTGGTCTGAGATAAATAGTAGTTTTGTTTTGCAGCTTTAATGGAAGCTGTACAGTGATTTCATAATTGACAAAATTGCAACCATTGGGTGTCTGAACCAGATTGTCTTGCTGTTGTCCAAAGCTGGTCCCTCCTGTGCAGGAGGTCAGCTAACTCAGAGGTAAACCAGGGACTATCTTGGCCCTTTTATCTGAAATGGCAAAATGGAGCATGTTTATTTACAAAATGAATATTATTATTATGAAATTAGTTCCAAGCAAGACTCACATAGTCAATTAATGATATACGATGCCAGTCAAAATGTAACAGATCCAAAAAAAGGCTTGTTCACAAAATGCTTCCTGCTCCGTTTTAGAATCATTCTAGGTTTTAAATAAGGCATTTTTGCATTCCTGGCAGCAGCAACTGCACAGTGGTCGCTTAGATCATTTGTAAAAATACCAAACCCTGTATATTTATGTGGCATGATCTGGAAGAGATGATTTGGCAAGGCATTTTGGATTAGGGTGAGTGGGACTATCAATTGTCAGGTTCCACCGTCAAGAATGTAGAACCCAAGTGCAGGAGGATGACAGGAGGCGTAGGAAAAATCTAAAGTATTTATTTTACAAAAAAAACATAACAAAAACTAAAGCTAAGGCTGGCTGGCAGCCAATCTACTAAGGGACTGGAGCATGGAAGGCAGAACAGACACCATAGAAGGACAATCCTGAGACAAAGACAAGACTGAGGGGAACTGAATATACTGTATACACACACACAACACTTATTAGACATGACATCCACCTGTGGTGATTAAGACTAGACACAGGTGAGACAGTGGCAAGAACACAGAAAGCTGAATGAAACAAAAGCAAACAGAACACAGAAAGCTGGATTAAACAGAAGAGGCAGAAACACAACAGAAGGCTGAATTAAACAGAAGAGGCAGAAACACAACAGAAGGCTGAATTAAACACAAACAGACAGAACACAGAAACACCAGACAACTAGGAGACAGACTATGATATCCATAATCTGACCAAGATTTGAAGACAACCAAAATGCTTTAAATTCCTCAGACGCAGGTGAGAGCCAACTAAATTAAAATTACCTATCAGAACAACATCATTGAAATGTATATTAGATAAAAGCTGCATAAAAGACAACAGGCTTTCAGATGTGGTGGTAGGGGGGTCTGTAACAACCAACAACTGATAACAATTGACCACAAGACAGTTCAATGTTTTAGTGTCAATATTTCAAATTGCTTAGGTGTTGATTTTTGTAAATACGTTGTGTTACCAGGCTAAATCTGACATATATTGCTACACCTCCTCCTTTTCTCAGATGATCTGAATGAGAAATATTAAATCCTTTAATTGAAACGTCTTTAGATTTAGTTAGCCAAGACTCAGAAAATAATAATATCAGCACCAGATGGAGAAGCCCAAATCCTCAGCATATCTATTTTTGGAAGGAGGCTACAAGCATTAATATGCACAATATGTAATCCTGAAATGTTTTTACACTCTGTTGGAGTACCACATGAGGTGAAAGGAGCAGGATTGGGTTGAATATGAGACAACAATAAAAGCATTATAATCAAACATTTCTGAGAGTTCTTTGTGGCAGTAGTATAATGCTGGAGTTAATGTTGTAAATATTGGTCCTCGTAAACATGTTATGATGAGATGTGTTTATGAAGACATGGTTATTTAGAACCCAATAGCAGAGAAGTTTGTTTGGACAGACAAGTTCAGATGTACCAACATGGTTTGACCATCCAGAATGTCCATGGGAACAGTTTCAACATGTTCTTGTGATCACATGGACTCACATGGTTTTCCACATGGACTTCTACAGAAAACAACACAAATGCACTGATGACGACTTATTTCTAATGTTTGTCAGAAACTGTCTAAAAGGATCTTCACTTGTTTGTTGTGGTTCTGAAATTCACCCTGTGAGTCGCATGAATGTTTTAAACCTGTTTTAAACTCCTTCCACAAACGTTCATCACATCACAAAGTCATCACAAGCTTCTGAAATCTTATTAATAATTTAGCTTATTTATTTTTGTCAACATGTATGTGAACCTTTGGTCATTTCTGCTCCATATTTCATTTTAAGTTTGTGCAAATTGGTTGTTCTGTATGTGAATAAATGTACATTTTCTTGCCATTTTGTTCCTCCAGCTCCAACAAACAGCCCAGTGAGATGCTACCTTAATGACGTTTTATTTTTCATTTGTTGTGTCTTTAAATTAAGGTTTTAGGTTTTCCTTCATTTGTAGTTTCAAAGCTTTTAGTTTCAAAAGACTTTGTGGTTTGCAATTCATACAAGTAAAAAAACCTAACATACTGTATCTGATTTCCTGACACTCACAATTACAAGGTGCATGGTATGGTATGTTCGCTTGTTGCATCTCCATGGAGACTTTAGCTATAACACTGATGTATGTGTGTTGTGTGGAACAAAAAGTAGTTGTGGCTCTGTGATATATCAGTCTCTGAGTTAACAAGATGCCATGCTTGAAGAAGACATGGCATGTTTGCTGTCCCAGATGTTGGCTGGCAGTGTTTTCTTGAACTAACAAGGGTTTGTACATGCAGGAGGAAGACGAAGTGTCTGAGCTGTAAAACACAGAGCCGACATGTAGCATAGCTAACATGTGGCCCCACAAGGATGTGTGCTGAGCCCCCTTTTATTCACCCTGCTAACACACAACTGCACACCATCATACAGCTCCAACCACTTCATCAAGTTTGCGGACGACACAACAGTGGTGGGTCTCATCAGCAACAACGATGAGACGGACTACAGGAACGAGGTGAGCCACCTGGCCTTGTGGTGCGGACACAACAATCTCACTCTCAACGTGGAGAAGACAAAGGAGATTGTTGTGGACTTCAGGAAGAGGGATGCACAACATGCCCCTCTGACCATCAACAGCACCGCAGTGGAGAGAGTAGACAGCACCAAGTTCCTGGGAGTGCACGTCTCGAAGGACCTGTCCTGGAGCAGGAACACTGCATCACTGGCCAAGAAGGCTCACCAGCGCCTCTACTTTCTCCGCAAGCTGAAAAGGGCTGGAGCTTCAACCCCCATCATGTGCACCTTCTACAGGGGTGCCATAGAAAGTGTCCTGACCAGCTGCATCACTGTGTGGTTTGGTGCATGTACTGCATCCTGCCGCAAGAGCCTCCAGCGCATCGTGAGAGCAGCTGAGAAGATCGTCGGCACCTCCTTGCCCTCACTGCAGGACTTACACAGCAAACGCCTCACTCGGAAAGCCCTCTGCATGGCAGGTGATCCCACACACCCACTACACAGCTGCTTCAGACTGCTGCCATCAGGGAGGAGACTGAGGAGTCTCCAGGCTCGAACCAGCAGACTGAGAGACAGCTCTGTTCATCAGGCAGTCAGAATGCTAAACACTCTGCCTGCTCTGCCTCCCCTCCCATTTGAACTGCCTTAACACAAAAAACTTTCTCACACATTACCACTCAACACAAAGATTTTAACACTGGACTCTGTGTCATCAAACAGATTATTCACTAAACTCTCGGTCATGTGGGCGGCCGTGGCGTAGTGGTAATTCAAGTTTCAAGTTTCAAGTTCCTTTATTATCCCCGAGGGGCAATTAGATTTGCAGTCAATAGGTGTGCACAGTTTCATACATACATATGCACTTACACACACATACACATATCAACACAAGACAATAAAACATTAAAATAACAGTGTTAAAATTATTGTGCATTAAGAAACCTAATTGCTACTGGGATAAATGAGTTTTTAAATCTGTTCGTTCTACATTTGGGTTGTAGAAACCTGCGTCCAGATGGAAGCAACCTGAACTCGTCATGGAGTGGGTGATCAGGGTTTGCCAGAATCTGCCTGGCCTTGTTCACTGACCTCACCTTGTGTAGGTCTGCGAGGTTCCTTAGGTCTATGCCAGCAGTTTTGCTGCACATCCTGACAATCCCCGAGAGTTTGCTCTTGTTCTTACAGGTCAAAAGTCCAAACCAACAGATGAAGGAAAATGTTAAAATAGACTCAATAAAACATGAATAAAACATTCTCATAAAAGTTGAATCAACATTAAAACCACAAAGCTTCCGATAAAAATACATCCTCTGGTGGGCCTTTTTGCAAAGTGCATTCACATGAAGGTCAAAGGTCAATTTATCATCGAAAACAGTTCCCAGGTATTTATATTGTTGCACTACCTCCACAGCTTCACCGTCAATGACCACGGGTGCTGTTACTGAAGAATTTTTCCTGAAATCGATTATCATCTCCTTTGTTTTAGAAACATTTAATTTTAAAAAGGAAGACTCACACCATGCTGTGAAGTCCCCAATCACAGGCCCGGGGTCTGGGTCATCACTGCTCAGAAGGGACAGGATGACAGAGTCATCTGCAAACTTGACAATGTGACGCTGAGGGAAATGGCTGCAACAATCGTTTGTGTATAAAATAAATAAAAGAGGCGAAAGAACACAGCCCTGAGGGGAACCAGTAGAGGACAGAAGGACATCAGAGAGGACCCCATTAACTCTCACCCTCTGAGACCGAGCAGTTAAAAAGTCCACAAGCCAACATATGAGGCCGAAGTCAAGACCGTACAGACTTTGTAATTTCTCTGCTAAAATGTGGGGCTGGATACAGTTAAAAGCAGATGAAAAGTCGATAAAAAGCAATCTTACAAATGTTTTTGCACCTTCGAGGTGTCTTAAAACCTTATTTAAAAGAGTTCCTGTTGCGTCCTCCACCCCTCTATGTGAACGATAAGCAAATTGAAGTGGGTCCAAATGATCTTCAACTTTTGACAAGAGGGTCTTGTGAACCAGTTTTTCAAATGACTTCATGACTAAAGAAGTCAGGGCAACAGGCCTGAAATCGTTCAGGGAATGAGCAGTCTTGGATTTTGGGATCGGAACAATGACAGAGTCTTTCCAGAGCTGTGGGACCGTGCAGGTTTGAAGAGACATGTTAAAAAGAAAACAGAAGATATCTGCAAGCTGCAGGGCACAGTTCTTAAGAATACGACCCCCTATACCATCAGGACCCGGACTTTTCCTTTCTTTAGTCTTTAAAAACATGTTAACTACACTTTCAAAATCAATAGTCATTGTTACACCTGACGACGTTTCTTTAAAAACAGAAAGCTCCTCTGTAAAATCATTAGTATTAAAACGATTGTAAAACAAATTAAAATCATTTGACAGTTCCACGGCGGACGAGGAGTTAAGAGTGATGTGAGTTTTCTTATTTGGCATTCCCATCATGGACTTCACGCCCTCCCACGCCAGCCGGGAGTTATTGGACCTGAACATATTTTCCACCCTCTCCTTATAGTTTAATTTAGCTACTTTTAATTCCTTCCTCACTTGTTTTTTTAGTATGTGGTATTGAGTCAAATCCCCCTTTTGAAAGCTAATGTTGCGTAAATTTATTGTTTTTTTAACTGATTTGGAGATCCAAGGTTTATTGTTTGCAAAAATTGTGACAGATTTCCTGGGAATGACTGATCCCTCACAAAAATTAACATAAGAGGAAATTGTGTCAGTAAGTTCCTCTAAATTAACGCAAGTATTTTTAAACAAATCCCAGTCTGTGAAGCTAAAACAGTCTTGAAGATTCTGGATGGACTCTTCAGACCAAACCGGAACCAAACGTTTCTCCGGCTTGTGTTTCCTCAGGACGGGTTTGTAGTGTGGGACCAAATAGACAACATTGTGGTCAGATGAACCAAGCGGAGCTCTGCTCAGGGATTTAAAAGCGTCTTTCACCGTGCCGTAACACAGGTCCAAACATTTGGTGAGTCGAGTGGGGCACGTCACATACTGATAAAAATGTCCATGTGACTTTCCAAGTCTGCATTGGTTAAAATCTCCCATAATAAGGTTAGGAGCGTCCGGTGAGATCTTC
>JBBPBX010044675.1:5074-27348 GCA_038048925.1 Garcialebias charrua
TATATATATATATATATACACACACGTGTGTATACACCAGTGTATGTACAGGTAGTTGTCGAGTTGCTTGTCTTGTGAAGCTGCTTTTTACAGTGGTTCTTTCTTTCTTGAGTTGTTGAACAGTCTTCTCCAGGGCTTCTGCCATACTGAATTCACAACTCTTCACCTCTGCGTCACCAGCACTTAAGACTTCCAAGGCCGTTTATCCTCCAGTCCAGGATGTACGCTTGGTTTTCAACTGTCGAGTTATTTTCTTTGCCTGAACTCGAAAAAAGGCTTTGGCACCAACAGAGGACGCTGGACAACTCCACTCATTTAGTCTTTCTTTTATTTTCTCTGATGCTCCATGAGTCATAGGTTGAAAACCTTGAATAATAAACACATTTACATAAATTAAATGAAAATTACTGTTTCAATCAACAAATTTAAACATTTAATAGAAAATTATTATTTAAATGAATTTAAGCTTTGCCTCTATGTTTCAAATTATTCTTAATGCAGCAAATGTATACACACAATCTTGTTTAAAGAGAAAAATGTAAAACCAGACAAAATAAATTCACATTTCTCCTGTTAATTTACAAAAGATAATTGAAAAGAAATGCATACCAAAAGCATCTCTGTGGTTGCCAAACACCGAGCAGCAAACTGAGGCAAACAAAGGTAAACAGCTGCTGGTACTAATTAAAGCTTACTACCTGAAGGCCAGGTAACCACACCTATGTTTCTGGCACTACATTGCCATCTCCTGTGCAACCAATGCAACTACTAAAATAAATTAAATCATAGCTTGAAACAGTAAATGAAAACGGAGATAATGATGCAACAAAACAGTAGTCCCCGACTTACGAGCGAGTTCCGTACCTACGGGCCGTTCGTAAGTCAAAAATTCGTAAGTAGGATCACAAAAAAAAAATAATAATAATAATAAATGAATACATGTACCGTACTGTTCAGTCACCAAGCACTTGGCCTATCCTAACACAGTTTTTAAAGATGAAGGAGTGAGTTGAATTGTCTCCCTTTCACATAAAGGGAGCTAGCTCCCTTTATGGGAATGGAGCTTGCAGGGAGGAGGGAGACAATTCAACTCACTCCTTCATCTTTAAAAACCGTGTTAGGATAGGCTAAGTGATTGGTGACTGTACAGTACTGTACATTTATCTATTTATTAAATATATTTTTTTATTTTTTTATTTAGAAATAGATAAGTGTACAGTACTGTACAGTCACCAAGCTTTTAGCCTATCCTAACACAGTTAAGGAGTCAGTTGAATTGTCTCCCTCCTCCCCAGCAGGCTCCATTCACATAAAGGGAGCTACTTTCACTTCATGTGAAAGGGAGACAATTCAACTCACTCCATCTTAAAAAACTGTGTAAGGATAGGCTAAGTGCTTGGTGACTGTACAGTATACAGTATTCGTATGTCCGGAACCTCGTTTGTTGATGCGCTCGTAAGTCGAGGACTACCTGTATGTATATATTTTTGTGTGTGCGCGCGCGTGCGTGCGTGCGTCCGTGCGTGTGTAAAATATAAAGTACCAAAAAGTGAAAAAGAAATATAATATTTACAAGGTCCAATTAAAATATAGTAAACAACAACATAGTAGAATATAACTGTGCAAGTAGGATGAATTTCTATGAATAAGTATTTCACAGTGGCAGCTGTGGCTGAGTTGTTAGAGCAGTCGTCCTCCAATACGAGAGTTGGGGGTTCAATTCCACCAGCAATCACATGCCGAAGTGTCTCTGGGCAAGACCCTGAACCCCAAAATGCCTCTGATGTGTCTCATCAGTGTATGAATGTGATAAAAGCAATGATTATTCATTGTACAGATCTAGTAGAGTGCTGTATGAATGGGTAAATGAGAACACAGACTGTGTTGTAAAGAGCTTTGAGTGTTTTGATCAGATAGAAAAGCACTATATAAGTGCAGTCCATTTACAGATAGTAATATAAGCTATAATGCACATAACTAACAAACTGTTGTGTGACAGTAACATTGAGAATTATGATGGTAAGGTAGTGACAAACATGATACACCCACATAGTGCAGAAGCAATAAACATATTAGTTGTCACAGATGTGGCTTGGTGCAGTGTTATTGTCAATAGTTCAGTAGTCTGACATCCATCCATCCATCCATCCATTTTCTTCCGCTTATCCGGGGTCGGGTCGCGGGGGTAGCAGCCTAAGTAGGGAGGCCCAGACTTCCCTCTCCCCAGCCACTTGGAGCAGCTCCTCTGGGGGAATCCCAAGGCGTTCCCAGGCCAGCCGAGAAACATAGTCCCTCCAGCGTGTCCTGGGTCTTCCTCTGGGTCTCCTCCCGGTGGGACATGCCCGGAACACCTCACCAGGGAGGCGTCCAGGAGGCATCCTAACCAGATGCCCGAGCCACCTCAACTGGCTCCTCTCGATGTGGAGAAGCAGCGGCTCTACTCCGAGTCCCTCCCGGATGACTGAGCTTCTCACCCTATCTCTAAGGGAGAGTCCAGCCACCCTGCGGAGAAAACTCATTTCAGCCGCTTGTATCCGAGATCTCGTTCTTTCGGTCATAACCCAAAGCTCATGACCATAGATGAGGGTGGGAACGTAGATCGATCGGTAAATTGAGAGCTTTGCCTTTTGACTCAGCTCTCTCTTCACCACGACAGACCGGTACAGCACCCGCTTCACTGCGGACGCTGCACCTATCCGCCTATCGATCTCACGCTCCAGTTTTCCCTCATTCGTGAACAAGACCCCGAGATACTTAAACTCCTCCACTTGGGGCTGGACCTCCTCCCCGACCTGGAGAAGGCATGATACTAGGGGTGTAACGATACACAAAACTCACGAGACGAGACAAATTACAGAGTTCGCGAGAACGAGACGAGATTTTAATATTAGTTCAAGAAAACTTCAAAGATCGGTTTTATGCCGCAAAAAGGCTTTTATTCTGTTTTAACATGTATTACAAACTCAACTGATGTCTTCATTTTACTGATTGAATCTCCTTAGACCTTAGAACGTTCAACTTTGTTTAAAAAAAATAGATATTCACGCAGGACTTTCCAAAAATTGAACATAAATATCCGCATCAGCACTGAATCTGCAGCCGTCACTCACCAGTGTTGCCAGATTGGGCGGTTCACCGCGATTTTCCTTCTGACTTTTGCGGGTAAAGAGTGCTTTGGGTGGGTGGGACTCTATCTGGCAACACCGGTCACACCGGTGTTTACACAAGTGTGTCTTTACATCCGGGGCAGCGTCCGGGACCCTCCATCAATGTAGAGGCGTCTGCGGCACCGGGACCCTCCATCAGTAGTTGGGGCGTCTTCTATAGCAACTTCATCCGGCGAAGCCATGCTGTCCGTGACGCTGACTTGCTAGGGGCTGCTAGCATTAGCGTCTCGCGAGACAACGTTACCTCTCAACGAGAGATATCGCGGGAGTTTAATATTGCGAGATCTCGTACAACGAGATCTCGTTACATGCCTACATGCTACCCTTTTCCGGCTCAAGACCATGGCCTCGGATTTGGAGGAACTGATCCTCATCCCGACCGCATCACATTCAGCTGCAAACCGCTCCAGTGAAAGCTGTAGATCACGATCTGATGAAGCCAATAGGACCACATCATCTGCAAAATACAGAGAAGCGATTCTAAGGTCACCAATACGGATCCTCTCAACACCTTGGCTGCGCCTAGAAATTCTGTCCATAAAAGCTTGTAGATAATAGCTGTCCTTTAGTCTTTTTCTACGCGATGGCAGACTCTTGTATCGCCTACCTGAAGGTAGTAGATGGAAGAGTTATTGTGCTGGGTGGGTGTGGTCCTTAATGATGCTGCATGCTTTACGCAGACTACTTCGGTTGTGGTAGATGTTCTGGGTGGTGTGGAGGCTGCTACCAGTGATGTCCTCTGCTGTTTGCACCATCTCTGTAGAGCTTATTCACAGGTGTTTCTCAAAGTTCTTTTCTGAAAAACAGAACAGAGAAAGTTTGTTAAAACATAATTTTTCACATGATTTCACTATAATGATTGTGAACAATAATCAACATTATTCATGTTCACACCTGTCACAATCAAGTAAAACAACTTCATTAATTATTATTTTCGTTTTCTTAAAAACATGTAAAAGTAAACATTAGTCGGACTAAGCTGACACTGAGTCCAAGGACAGGGAATGTGGGAAAACAACAGATATTATTCAAGTCAAAAGTAACTTTAAAGAAAACTGTTGGTAGACAAACCCAGGGTCAGAGGTCATAGGGGAGCACGTCTTCATGCTACACTAGCAACAGTGCGATCAAACTATAATTAACTGTCCACATATAGGAGGAATAGCTCCGCCTCCACTGCATGTCCTGTCTCAGCCGCTGCAATGTTCTGTGTTTATATGTTAATAAAACGTTCTAAAAAATAAAATAAAAACATGGAGCGCTGGTCCAGCACACCAGAACACCAGGAAATCTGCAGAGCCTCGCGCAGCCACGTTGAACCCGAGTTTAATTCGCTCGTGACAAATTCATTCATTTCCTCATGATTTCAGTCATGGAGTCAGCGGAGGAGGAAGCGATCACTTGACTTTTGGCAAAAAAACAAAAGAAAAGTCCAGATCAGGGATGAAGAAGGGGAATTTAATACATTTGTGTCACATACAAAACAGTTTTGCATCGCTTTGCAATCCTTTGAACGAGAACGTGCGCGGCCGCTGGGGCTGGGACAGGCGGGGGCGTGAGAAGCTCTGTTTTTATTGGCTGGTTAAAAACTCTGTTTTTATTGGCTGGTTAAAAACTCTGTTTTTATTGGCTGGTTAACTTTGGGTCACTGTAGCTTTTTAGAAATGCTTTTAGTAACACCTGGAGAAGCAAGGGGGATATAGTTTTTTCAAAGATTACTTTGTCTAACATCAGTCTGTCAGGAGATAGTGACAGAGTGAAGAAATATGTCAATCTGGTCATGTTCCACTGCCTCTAAAAACTGCCATCATTAGGCCTCTTCTGAAAAAATCTAATTTGGATCCCGACATTTTTTCTAATTACCGCCCAATTTCACACCTCCCTTTTCTGTCTAAAGTGCTGGAAAAAGCTGTTGCTGCTCAGCTGCAGGACCACCTACAACAACACTCCCTGTATGAGAAGTTCCAGTCTGGATTCAGGCAGCTCACAGTACTGAGACTGCATTGCTGAGAGTTACCAATGATGTCCTCATGGCTGCTGACACTGGTTCTCCCTCCATCCTTGTCCTCCTTGACCTCACTGCAGCCTTCGACACTGTGGACCATAGTATCCTCCTCCACCGTCTTCATGTGGAGGTCGGTCTCTGCGACACCGTCCTGGACTGGTTCAAATCTTTCCTCTCCAATAGGCTGGAATGTGTTAGTCTTGGCAACGCCACATCCCAGACAGTCTGTGTCTCCTGTGGTGTCCCTCAGGGGTCAGTTCTGGGGCCCCTGCTGTTTTCCCTTTACATGCTGCCTTTAGGTCAAATTATTAATCAGTTCAACATTTCTTTTCACTGTTATGCCGACGATACACAGCTTTACATCAGGACTGGAGCATCCTCATCTTCCCCATTGTCATCTCCATCTTCACTCACTGCCCTCTCTACCTGCCTGGAGGAAATAAGGGCATGGATGAATCAGAACTTTCTTCAATTAAACTGCTCCAAGACTGAGGCCATACTGATTGGCACCCCTCACCAGGTACAAACATCTACTATAACAACAATTTCCTTTTCTGGACAAGACATCCCCCTCTCCACCTCTGTTACAAATCTTGGAATAAAAATGGACTCTCATCTTACATTTGAAAATCACATTAAGCTTCTGTTTAAAACTGCTTCTTCCATCTTCGAAACATCTCCAGACTTCGCCCATCCCTAACTTTTTCTGATGCTGAGAAGCTCGTCCATGCTTTTGTCTCCTCCAGGCTCGACTACTGCAACTCCCTGTTTATTGGAATCCCTGGTAAATACCTTCAGAAGCTTCAATATATTCAAAACAGTGCAGCAAGGATTTTGTTGAGAGTTCGTAAATTTGAACATATTACACCCATTCTCCATAACCTTCATTGGCTTCCTGTCGCCTACAGAATTCAGTACAAAACTGCTCTCATTACACATCAATGCTTACACGGAACTTCACCAGATTATCTGAAGGATATTCTTATTCCATACTCATCCACCCGGTCGCTGCGGTCACAGAACAGTAATCTCCTTCACATTCCGAGAACCAAATTAAGGACCATGGGAGACCGGGCTTTCAGTGTGGCTGCCCCCCGCCTGTGGAACTCTCTTCCTGACTGCCTGAGAGCCCCACAGTCACTGGTTGACTTTAAGAGCGGCTTGAAGACCTTTCTTTTCAACCGAGCATACTCTGCCTCCTCATGACTCTACCTTTGATCTTAGTTGATACTGTTATTGATTTTACTTGTTTTATCACTTGTTTTATTGACATTTAATTTTGTTGTACTTTGTAGCACTTTGAGATTTTCATTAAAGGTGCTATGTGTAACTTTCTGTAGAGCGCAGAACTTAGAAATATTTTCAACAGGCAAAGCATTCTGATCCCTCCCCCTCAGAGCCATATATGGCTCTGCTCCCCCTGGCCCTGCTGAAATTCAAATTCAAGCTCTGTTTTTATTGGCTGATTCAAATTCAAGCTCTGTTTTTATTGGCTGGTTACAAACTCTGTTTTTATTGGCTGGTCATTGTCCGGGTCACTCTGTGTTTTTAGTGTTTTTATAAATGCTGATAGAGAAGCAAGGGGACTATAGTTTTTTTCAGAGATTACTTTGTCTAACATCAGTCTGTCAGTAGATAGTGACAGAGTGAAGAAATATGTTAAAAATATATTGTTAGAAAAGTTACAGACTGCGTTACAAAGTTACATAGTGCAGCTTTGATGAAAAGTGCGTTATAAATTACATTCATTATTATTATTATTATATTTTAAAAATATATTTTTAGAAAACTTACAGACTGCACCTTTAAGAAAAAACTTCAGACACCTACATATTCCTGCTCCTTTTGTTGCTTATTGTTTCTGTTTCTGTTGGAAAAGGTTGGATTTTCTGCTCTGGGTTTGGAGTGAGGTTTTGCCTCAAGTGGAAGAGTTCAAATATCTTGGGGTGTTGTTCTCAAGTGAGGGAAGAATGGAGCGGGAGATGGACAGACGGATCAGTACTGGGTAATAACTTCTGCAGTATTCTGGACTCTGTGCTGGTCCATTGTGGTGAAGAGGGAGCTGAGCTGTAAGGCAAATCTCTCCATTTTCTGACCGGTCTACGTTCCTACCCTCACCTCTGGTCATGAACTCTGGGTAGTGACAGAAAGAATGAGATTGTGGATACAGGCAGTTGAAATGAGTTTCCTCCACAGGGTAGCTGGACTCTCCCTTAGAGAGAAGGTGAGAAGTTCAGTTATTAGGAGAGACTCAGAGTAGAGCCACTGCTCCTCCACATTGAAAGATGCTGGTTGAGGTGGTTCAGATGATCTGCGCATGATCATCCCCTGCAGACCCTCAGCATGTACTATAGCAGCACACTGAGCATATATTAAAGGGGGCAGTCTGTTGTTAGCCTAGGGCACAGAGAATATGATGTGTGGGATGATAGATGTGTTGACAAAAGGACAGCTTATCACATTTGTGCAAATATGCATTTTTGACTTGACATATCTGCCTCTGTCTAGCTTGATTTGCAAAATGGAACAATTTCTAAAATAAAGACCTTGTTTGGAGAGTTCACAGCAATCATGGCCCCTTCAGACCAAACTAAGAATCTTTTAACTATTTCAAGTATTGCTTTTAATTGTTAGATTAAACGGACTGTGTTTGCAGTAGAGCATAACAGTTTAACCAGAGGCGGTCCTAGCCTATTTGGCGCCCTGTGCGAGCAACCCCAATGGCAAGATACTAGCAATAACAGCATTGTGAGAGGTGGACAGTTGAACCCGGAGGCTTCCACCTCTGTTTAATGATGGACGGTTTCTTTTCACAAAGATGGCCTCCTTTACGCCTCTCTCAAACCATCGTTCCTCTCTATCAAGGAGGAAAGATGACTGAGTTTGTCACAGCTCCTCAGACTGAAGAAGTCTTTTTGATACAAAGAAGAATCTGTCCAGAGGACTACAGGTAGTCCCCGATTTACGAGCGAGATCCGTTACAACGAGGCGCTCGTAAACCGGAAATCTCGTATTTCGGAACGGTTGCCATGTCTCTCGTAAGTCCGGAATTTCGCTCGTAAATTGGAACGGTTTCGCTAGCGCGACTACAAACACTCGTTTTTCATCAAAAAACTGCTTATGAGTGCATAAAAATGATCGGAAACGTGTGTCCACATGTTTAGCTAACGAACTGTGGTGAAAAAACACATGAAAACTCAGTATTTTTTGCGTTTTTTCCAAAAATTCGCCAGCTCGTAAGTCTGGAACCTCGTAGATCAGAGCGCTCGTAAATCGGGGACTACTTGTACATTTATTGAGCCTGCATCAGGACAATTATCTGTAAAGATTTAGTACATTTGATATGGAAAACACATTTTGACTTAACCAATTAATATATTTTCAATGGTAAAATATGCAGGCTTATTTCATATAACTTTCATACTATTCCCTTTCCAAAGCTGGGCACCGCTAATTAAAAAATTAGTTCCACAATTTCTAAAACGCTTATTAATTTTTTTAGGTCCACAATTTCAAAAGCACAAATGTCTTATGAAAATTAGGGGAAGCTAATCTAATCCGCTATTTATATATTTCTATATTATATATATATATATATATATATATATATATATATATATATATATATTATATATATATATATATATATATATATATATATTTATATATAGCCGGCAGCGTTATCAATATTTGCACTACACTGCCAACTGAAAAGTAACAAAAATGATCCTAAAAGGATGAAATTACAAAAATCAAAGGATTTATTTAATACTTTACGTACATATATTCTATTCGGCCACGAAATTAACAAAAAAT
Organism: Garcialebias charrua; assembly: GCA_038048925.1. Taxonomy (NCBI): domain Eukaryota; kingdom Metazoa; phylum Chordata; class Actinopteri; order Cyprinodontiformes; family Rivulidae; genus Garcialebias; species Garcialebias charrua. The sequence continues at coordinate 14,063 of JBBPBX010044675.1, forward strand.
AGAATGATCTTTTAATCCCTAAAACCACGTTTAAATCTCAAATACACGGGTGTGTCGCCACCGCATTTATACATGAAAGTAACCCAAATACATGAAACTAACGACTCGCCGTCGAATGGTCGACACAAAACGCACAATAAAATACTCCGGCCACGTTAATTTGGCTTGAAACAGCTGGGTTCTCTAAGGATTTCCATTAGTAACCCAGCACAACCAACCGGCAGACACAGTTAGCGTCTATAGGTAGTCAACAGATTTAATGAAAAGTAACTAAAATACATAAAAATAACGACTCACCGTCGAATGGTCGACACAAAACACACCTTAAAATCATCCGGCCACGTTAATTTGGCTTGAAACAGCGGGGTTCTTTAAGGATTTATGAAGACACCGAGCGCAGCCAGCTACAGAATTAGCCCCTGAGTTCAACTATGACCCGGAAGATGGAATAGTCCATTTTTAGTAGGGGGATAAAGAAATCGACCGTTTTTTTTATTGCGTATATTTAATGATCGTTTTCATCGTAACTATAATTATTTTTATGTTAAATGTACATTAACAAGCATGAGCAATGTTAGTGATGTAGGTGACTGCACGGGGCGAGGCGGGGCCGGGGCCACTGCTGAAATGGGACCCCCAGGCATTTACCTACATGGTAGAGCCGAGTCTGTTCTCAGCTCTGCCCCCCTCCCCTCCCCCCTCCAACCCTTCCTCCTCTCTGCTCTTACGGTGGGGAAAAAGGTAAAACAAGCAGCATAAGAGCTTGTAAATAAGTTTATTGGTTTTTACTGATAGATAATTAGTTATTAGCGGTACTGCATTTTAAATAAAAATAGCACAAATCCGCTTATGAATTATAAAAGTTAGTCAATTCACAAAAACGCTGACAAAAAGTTTAGGTCCACTGTAAGCGGAATAGCGCTTTAGCGCTCTCTAGCGTTCATCCGCCCACCTTTGTCCCTTTCATTGTGGGCTTTATGTATTTACTATCTTACTTTGAATGATAAAAATATAACGAGTCACTACTGACTCGTTTAGAAAGTGTTTATATTGGAACTAATGCTTGTTTGTTCACACAGAGTTAGAACAGCTCACCTGTTCCTTCATACTGACAGGAACAATCCCCTCATCACTCCTGACACTAAATCACATTTTTAAAATTGTCATAACTCAGCACAAATCTCCTCTTTTTACAAAGACTTATGATCAATTCAGGCCAGTTTAATTAAAGGGTTGAACAGGGGCTAGGGCACTTTTCTTATAGAGCAGGTCTTCACCAGACTCATATAATATTATTTAAATGATATAACAGTATGTCACATTGCCACACACCACAAAATTCATTGACTTGATAATTAACTTGAACTGTGTTTTGCAGTAAAGTTCAACAGCATGTCTTACCTGTTTGATCTCTCACATTTACAAACTGCAGCTGTTTGAATGAAACATGTGTCAATGTTTGCACATTTAGCTGTGTCTGTTTCCAGAGCCTTTCTCTTTTTAATCCTTCTCTTCTCTGCACCACCACTTTCCCTTCCTTCCATCTTTCCACTGACCGCACGTAGTGTCACCTCCGTAACAAAACCGAAAGTAAAAGTGGGGCGGACCTGGGTTGAGGAAATGCACCCCCCCGCAGCTGCTGCGGTGATTAAACTGAGGACATGTGAATAAATGAAGGGGGGGGTGGCTCAGGAGCAGCGTGGTAGAGGTGTTCTGTGTTATATGTTGAAACAAAAGTTGTAAAAGATTAAAATAATTAAAAAACGAGGAGCGGAGTCTCCTCTTATGCCGCCCCCTGCTGGATGGCGCCTTGTGCGGTCGCACAGTTTGCACATGCCGGGGAACGCCTCTGAGTTTAAAGATAACTTAGATAACTTACTACTTACTCTTAACTCCCATACTGTAGCTTAAAGTAGAGTGTCCCCTATTTAAAGTCCAGTGTCACCAGTCCAATGGTAGCTGGGAAGAAACTGTTTTGGCTAGGGTGATTTAGAACAGGAAATGCTGGCCAGTCTTCGTATAGTTAATTGAAATTGTTTTTTTGTGTTTGTGTTTCAGTTGGCACAGCTCCACCTATCAGATGAAGAGCCTTCAGTTCCGGAGCATTGCTCCTAAGGCCCCAGCTGTGGTGCCCACCCCTTCTCCTGCAGCCCTTTCCTGCCAGTCATTGTCTGCCCCATCTGAGGCTTCCACCGCCTCCAGCCCTAAATCCATTCTTGTACCTGCCCAAAACTATGCATTAATGCAAATAGCAGGTCAAGATGGTACATTCTCCCTGGTGGCCCTCCCTCCTTCTGCGTCTTCTCAGACATCACAGCATCAAACTCAGTCAATTCAGAAGAATCTCAAGTTACCCATTCCCCGGTATCAGTCAGTGAGGAGTAAAAAAAACACAGAAAAAGTCCAATCTCATCCACTAGCTGCCAGTGTGAAAACAACCTCCACTGTTTCTGTAATGACGCAGACTAAACCTGTGGTGAGTGGAACCTTAGTGCCAAAAGAGGAGCCTTCAGAAAATGTCATTCTTATCGACCCAACTTCCTCTGACATTTCTGTCACTGCACTGCTACCAGATAATGCTCTTCTTTATCCATGTTCTAAACTGGACAGAACTTCACATGGCTCTGAACAACCTGCCACAACTGGCCTCATTCAAAATCTTCAGTACCCCTCTGCAGCTCCTTCAAGCTCCACAGGAAAATCCCCTGATGAAAGTAAGACCACAGTACGACTCTGCCAGTCAAAGGCAGCTGCAGTTCAGCCCCAAAGCAGTATTACTGTTTTGTCTCCAGCCATCTTCAGTAAAGCAGTCCAAATTATCCCTTCACCACCTAAAGGTAAACTGCCTATTCTGCCCTACTCTAAAATGAAGAACACAGTGATCCCAGCTACAAAGCTCAACAATTTATCCCCGGAAAGAAAAGGCTTCAGTGGGCAGGCAGGACTTTCCAGCTCCTTAGATGCTACATCCAGGAACATAGATAATGCTAATGTCCTTGATGAAAACCAGGTGTTAAACTCTGTTCAACAGCCTCAGGCGAAGACTACACTTGTACCCGTTAGCCTCCAGAAACCGCCTGGCAAGAAGAGAGGAAGGAAGAGAAAGACAATGGAAGACATCTTGGCTTTTGAGGCCCGAAAGAAACGATCTTTGTCTTTTTTCCGTAGGAGGGTCCCAGACAAACTGCCAGCCATTATTCCAGGCTTCAAACAAAAGGAAGTTGATATTTCCAAGAAATATCGGAGCATTCGACCCAAGCCAATGTTGGTTATGGAGACCGTTCCCCAGCTTGTTGGTTTACCTTCCATTACACAAGATAGTCAAGAAAAGGAACTCCTACTTGGTCATCAGCTACCCATTGGTACTACAGCAAAAACTCTAGACTGTTGTCCTACCCAACCAACCCCAGTAACTCTGCAACTGAGAAGTAGCTCCCAACCTAAATGTTTTATAGGAAGCCGTCCCCTCCATCGTTGCTTTATCTGTAGCCGCGGTTTCCAATTTAAGCATCACCTCCAGAGTCATGTTAATGCCCACACTAGTAGTCGACCTTACATTTGCCCTCTGTGCCGCAAGGAGTATGCACACAGAGGTAGCTTGAGCACCCACATGAAGCTTCATCACTCTGAGGTACGGCCACGTCGGTCTCTGTGTTGTGAGTTCTGTGAAAAAGCTTTTGGATATGTGGGAGTATACTTCCGTCATCTGAGAGAAGTCCACAAGGTGGTGCTGACCGTGGAACCATCAGTCAGTCGTCATGAGGACGACACGTCAGTGGAGGGGTGAGATTATTGATACAGATAGCTAATAAAAGGTTAATGTTAATGCAACTTTTGAGATTCTATGCAAAATTCTCCAGTGTCTTGAGAAAATATTCATACCTTTAAAATTTTTCCATAATTTGTCACATTACAAATGCAAACTTGTGCTAGATTTTAGTTAGAGGTGTCAGCAGAAAGGGGACAAATGCTATGTTTCTGTTTGTAAAAAATAAATGAAAACCATGTACTGTACCGGTATAATTTTCCTTCCAACTCGCAACTGTTCACTACTTTGTACATTGTAAATTATACCTAGAATCTCAGAAACATACTTTAAAGTTTGTGGACATAAAATGACAAAATGTGAAAAAGTTTAAGTGGTAAACAGTAAATAGTTTCTCAAGGCACTGAAAATTAAATGGCTGAAGGTATTGACTGATTGCATGACTAAGCAGTTGTAAGCACTTTCATGTTTTCCTTTTCATTTTCTCTACAGAACCACTTCCCCCGAGCCGTCAGATGAACAGGATCAAGAAGATCCTGTAGAGTTGCAAATAAAATGTAGCCGCTGTCAGGTCATCACTCCCACCTTTACTGACATGAAGATGCATTTGCTGTATTTGCATGGAGAGAAGGTTCACATTCGCCCTCGTGATGGTCAGGCTCCACAGGATGGACGTGAGGTTGAGAACGAGCTAATAAAGCATGCTGCCCACTACTGGAGACAGCTTAACGAGAAACGCAACATGGTCAAATGTGGTAGCTGTGAAGAAGAATTTTTTTCCTTTTCCAAGCTTAAGAAGCACATCATGTCCCACCATTGTAGGAACGGGGAGAGTGATGAAATCAGGTCCTTCTCACCAGACGTCCGCAATGGTCCTGGCATACTAGCAGCAGGTGCAGCTTTTAACTGTGTTCTTTGCAGCAAGATGTTGGACACCAAGGAGTTAGTTATGGAGCACTGGAAAAGTCACCATCACTGCGAGCAGCCCAGTCTGCTGTGGGACGCTCTGAGTTCTTACTCCAGCCAAGAATAGGAGGAGGCCAACCGGGATTTGGACTCTCCTGCTCCAAGCCCCCACTAAAGCAGTCTAGTCACTGAATGGAAACCAAACCCTTTACTGTAACTCCTCACACTCACTCAGTCCTAACGATCAGCAGGACGGGGATAGAGAGTATCTTTTGTGTTTTTCAGGACTGGTTTCACTGTTGTGGCAATGGCACAAGAGAGGAACAAACTAGTGCCACAACCCAAAGGTGACACTTGATTTCTACATTACCGGTACACTTGAGACACTCGCTGTTTGAAAAGTCATTATTTTGATTGCACTGTTCAGTTTAAAAAGTTTTCAGTTATTTAAAAGTCTGTTGTGTGTGTGTGTGTATATATTATCATATATCTTCTTTTTTTTCTGCATATTATTTATTATTTAAATGTTATGGGTATTGCGTAATTTAGCATCTTCAGGACGTGCACACTGTGGCAGTTCACAGCCAAGTGTGGGATGAGTGTCAGTATCTCAACACTGAGACCAGGAATTTTAACTGGGAAAAAGTGAAATGCTCCCTTCAAGTCAGAATGAGTCTTTGCCTCAAGTGGAGAAGTCTTCTTCTTGAATGATGGCAGAATGGGTTGGGAGATCAATCGATGCGTCAGGGCCTTGTCCTCAGTAAAGAGGGTGTTGCTTAGGTCTGACATGGTGAACAAGAAGCTGTTCTCATGAGGTATAGATCATGACTGAAAACACAAGATTCCAGATACAAGGGCTGAAATGGGCATTTTTCATAGAATGACCAGGCTCAGCCTTAGAGATAAAGTGAGGAGATCCACCATCAGGGGGCAGCTTGGATTAGAGCCTCCTGCGTATTGAAAGAAGTCAGCTGAAGTGGTTCGAGCATCTGATTTAGAAGCCTCCAGGAGGTGTTCCAGGTGCGTCCCACTGGGAGGAAACCCCAGGGCAGACCCAGAATTTACTCGAGGATTATGGATCCTTTCTGGCCTGAGAAGACCCCACCTCACCCCTCATGCAGAGAGTGTCAGGGGAAGAGGGGTATCTCAGTTTCCCCTCTGGAACTATTGCCCCATGACATAACCACAGCTAAAACAAATGGATGGATATACTGTAATCTAAAAAATGGATGGATGGATATAATGTAAAAAATAAAAAAAAATGGATGGATGGATATAATCAAAAAAATGGATGGATGGATATAATGTAAAAAATGGATGGATGGATATAATCTAAATTGACAGTACAGCAGCATCAGCCTCACATCACCCTTTAATCTGGAACCATGCAGATGATTTGGGCATTAGTGAGCTGTTCAAAAGTTGAACAGCACATAGTGTGTTAGCTGACACAGAAATATTTACTCTGTAGGTTGTCCAGAGAATGAAAACCTAGTTTGTTTTAGGACATTTCATGAATTAAGAGCAGGAAGATCCATGTGCAGTATGGAGCAGATGATCTTGGTTGGCATCTTGGCCACTAACCCAACAGAGACTCCTCAACACATTTGCTACCTGAAGACATAGTTTATATATTTTTCATATACTGTTTCAAAATGCTATAAACACCACAAACAAATTTAATAAAAAATAATAATACTGATTTGAAAAACAAGAAATGTTACAATACAGCATTATCTATGACTGGCTGATCATTTTTCAATTGGCCCTAAGTTGAAAATAATCCAGTTACTTTACAATCTTTTGATTTAATAATATTTTTCTTGTAGAAAATCCAAGTACTGTATACGTCACAGTTTGACCAAGAGTAGTCTTGAGGCTTTTTTGATGGATGAATTGAGGATTACTTTCTTAACAAGCACATAAGTAACATCCATGTGGCCTTCAATAAAATAAAATAAAAAAATAAAAAAGATGTTTATGTGTAATGTGGCTGATCATCAGTAAGGCTTTCTTTAGTCTGATTACTCCACTTGTTGATTAATTATTGCCTATACGTATATTCTATTATATGCCAAGGTCTATTAAAATTAGTGATGGTAGAAGTAATGTTTTATTATAGTAAATATTCAGTAGAAAGCAGTGGAGTGTTGAGCTGCTGTTGCAAGCACATGTATGCACCTGTGGAGTTTTGTGCACCCAGACTAACTAGAGTTCATACAAATTGTTGTCAAATCCAGATAAATATGCTCTTTTCTACTCTAGATTATTACAAATATCTTTGAGAATATCTGTGCTTGTGGTTGGTCTTAAAAAAGCCAGTACAGAAATGTTTGTTTGCGTCTACATATCTTTTGGGGAATGCCGGTCTTTTGTTCTTTGATAACCATTTTTCACGACATGTAGCTTTGTTAACATTTGTCTGTGTTGATTCTTCAAATAATGAAAAAAATAACAGGGTCAAGTGAATGCATCTGAATGTTAAAAAATGCCAAAAGTATATATGATATAGATTTATTCCACAGATAAAGATATATATATAGATATACAGTACGTACTGGAAAAAATATATATATTTACATAGTCACTAGTGAATCTGCTGCTTTTTGCCATTTTTTGGGTGCTCAATGAGATAACATTGTACCAGAAGCCATGCAAAGTTGTCTTTATGTATCCAACATGGTGTAGGACAGACGCCAAAGCAGGGATTGTTACATTATTATTCACTAGGGGTGGGAATCTTTTGCCACCTCAAGATCCAATTATGATTCAAAGGGCTGCCATGCAATTTTCCCAACTATTGCATTTTAATTGTCTATAAATCTACAAACCGGATTCCAAAAAATGTGGGACACTAAACAAATTGTGAATAAAAACTGAATGCAATGATGTGGAGGTGCCAACATCTAATATTTTATTCAGAATAGAACACAAATCACAGATCAAAAGTTTAAACTGAGAGAATGTATCATTTTAAGGGAAAAATATGTTGTTTCAAAATTTCATGGCGTCAACAAATCCCCAAAAAGTTGGGACAAGTCCATTTTTACCACTGTGTGGCATCCCCCCTTCTTCTTACAACACTCAACAGACGTCTGGGGACAGAGGAGACCAGTTTCTCAAGTTTAGAAATAGGAATGCTCTCCCATTCATGTCTAATACAGGCCTCTAACTGTTCAATCGTCTTGGGCCTTCTTTGTCGCACCTTCCTCTTTATGATGCACCAAATGTTCTCTATAGGTGAAAGATCTGGACTGCAGGCTGGACATTTCAGTACGGATCCTTCTCCTACGTAGCCATGATGTTGTGATTGCTGCAGAATGTGGTCTGGCATTATCTTGTTGAAAAATGCAGGGTCTTCCCTGAAAGAGATGACGTCTAGATGGAGCATATGTTGTTCTAGAACCTGAACATAGTTCTCTGCATTAATGGTGCCTTTCCAGACATGCAAGCTGCCCATGCCACAAGCGCTCATGCAACCCCATACCATCAGTGATGCAGGCTTCTGAACGGAGCGTTGATAACAACTTGGGCTATCCTTGTCCTCTCTGGTCCGGATGACATGGCGTCCCAGTGTTCCATAAAGAACTTCAAATCGTGACTCATCTGACCACAGAACAGTCTTCCATTTTGCCACACTCCATTTTAAATGACCCCTGGCCCAGTGCAAACGTCTGAGCTTGTGGAGCTTGCTTAGAAATGGCTTCCTCTTTGCACTGTAGAGTTTCAGCTGGCAACGGTGGATTGTGTTCACTGACAATGCTTTCTGGAAGTATTCCTGAGCCCATTCTGTTATTTCCTTGACAGTGGCATTCCTGTTTGAGGTGCAGTGACGTTTAAGGGCCCGGAGATCACGAGCATCCAGTAGAGTTTTACGGCCTTGACCCTTACACACAGCGATTGTTCCAGATTCTCTGAATCTTTTGATGATGTTATGCACGGTTGATGATGATAACTTAAAAGTCTTTGCTATTTTACGCTGGGTAACACCATTCTGGTATTGCTGCACTATCTTTCTGTGCAACAATGGTGGAATTGGTGATCCTCTTACCATCTTGGCTTCTGAGAGACACTGACACTCTGAGAAGCTCTTTTTATACCCAATCATGTTGTCAATTGACCTAATTAGTGTTAATTGGTCTTCCAGCTGTTCATTATATGCTCAATTTCCTTTTTCCAGCCACTTATTGCTACTTGTCCCAACTTTTTTGGGATTTGTTGACACTGAAATTTTGAATCAACATATTTTTCCTTTAAAATGTTACATTTACTCAGATTAAACTTTTGATCTGTGATCTGTGTTCTATTCTGAATAAAATATTAGATGTTGGCACCTCCACATCATTGCATTCAGTTTTTATTCACAATTTGTTTAGTGTCCCAACTTTTTTGGAATCCGGTTTGTAAATTAAATCTGTTCTTGACATTTCACTTGTTTCAGGATCTTTCGTGTCCTTGATGCTTGCCCTTACTATTCACTGAGTATCATAGTTGAAAGATCGTGAATTGTGGAATTGTCTTCTTTTTTTTTCCCAAGCCCTCAAAAACCATTAAAGTACCGGAAGTCATTGCTCATACATGTGAAACATAACGTAAGACAGCACAAGTGAAACATCTTTTCTTAGCTGATATGTTTTTAACTATGTGGTCTAAAAGAATAAACTGCAAGTGTTTGTGCTTGTGACGGTGTATGTGAAGAACCTGATGTTGGAATAAAGTTCAGATTTAATGAAGACGGTGTGTTTAAAATTTCCTCTTGAACGACATTAAAAGTCCTGAAGCAAAGTTACTTTAATTAAATGTTTGTTGTTTGCTTGCTTGCTTGCTTGTTTGTTTGCTTGCTTGCTTGTTTGTTTGTTTGTTTTGTTTTTGGGTTGGGTGAGGGGAAGTACAGGGCTTCAAATCAAATCTCAGGGTTAAAACTTGGAAACAAAACTATTTAAAACATTCCCCATGTTCCGCCAAATCTTACCATTGCTTTGAATTATTGTAGGGTTACTTGATAGTGTTGTTATTGAAATGGTAAAAACATCAAAATTCATATTCAATAACCCAGGTAAAAATCCAACTATGTTCAGTCAGGTCATCTGGACGTTTTTTTTTTTTTTCTGGGACGTTCCATCCTTTATCCAGAGGACTTCATCAGTTTAAGGAGCCACAAACAAACTGAGTCCCACAAGCAGCACACTCCCATAGTGGGGACAAAACAGTTTGCTGGTGGTAAGATGGTTTCTGTGGCCTGCCCTCTCCCCCATCAACTTTGGCATGGCTGCCTCAGAGGAGAAAATTGCACGAGGATTTGGCAATTGTTTTACATCAGCTGCCCTTTCTGACGCAACCACAGAGCTACTTCAGCCCTCCATGTGGAGTAGAGGACGGCCACCTAGGACACCTGGGGTAGAGTTGCATTCGGGCCCAAAAAATGTGACCCGGCCCGGGCCCCAGCCCACAGCCGTCATTTCCGCACCCGACCCGACAAATTAACAGTTATTACAGGTCCAAAGACCTTATAAGTCGTATCAGTCCAAACTAATAAAGTGGAAAAATCCATAAATATGTTGCTTCGCCGTATATGTCGCATCTGTTACGCATCACTACTGACAACCTAGAAATGTGGGCCGGTGTTATGCCAAAAATCGATTGGCTGCCAAATGGTGGCCACAGGAGCTTTAACAAGAATTTAACAAGCGAAGCACTTACAAACAATTATTTGTTTGCTCAAAATTATAGTAAAGTGTGTGTCAGTTTATCCAACTGATCAGGTGTGTCAGTTTAGTTTTGCTTAATAAATGCACTTTGACGATCAAATCAGCTGCATTTCAAAACGCGATTTGCGGAAGTGGGCATGCTTAGAGGGTCGAGTAGCTGTCCATTTCTTCGAAATTTAACAAGATCACCTAAAACAATTGTTTGCTCAAAATTATAGTAAAGGTGTGTCTCAGTCTAACTCTTGCTTAATAAATGCACTTTCACGGTAAAATCGGCTGCATTTCAAAAGCCAATACACGGGAGTAGGTGCGTGCACGGGAGGACTCGCTGCATTTCTTAGAAACTTAAGATAAGCACCTAAAACAATTACTTGTTTGCTCAATGTTATTATTATTATATTTTTATTATTATTAACATTTAACCAGGCAAATCCCATTAAGATCACAGATCTCTTTTGCAAGGGAGTCCTGAAAGAGGCAACATGCATGATTTTGGTCTGTGGGAGGAAAGTACCCGGAGAAAACCCACACGTTATAGCAAAGGTGTGTCTTGCACTTCAGTGGTCAAATTGGCTGCATTTCGTCGGGGCAGCGTAGCGAATTGAAGCTGATTTGACGGTTGCTCCAAGTGAGCTGGACGAAGCTGGCAGGCTATGGCAAGCCGACTGTGTCATTAATAGCCACTTTTACCCATTACATGACACAACGGCATGTCATACTGCTCGAGTGCCATCTAGTAGCTGAAAATGATAGTGTTCAATATTTTCAGTCAGAATGAATGATAATGGTCATATTTCAGCCAAAAATCGGTTTGTACAATCTAATTAATCAAGTTGTACGTTTTTGATCAAAAAGGCCAACTTATCTACATTTCCTGCTATCAGGTTTAAACCCCAAACATTATTAAAACACCACACTGTAAAACAGAGAACACGACACAAGTGATTTGAGTATCTTTCTTGCAAGGAGAGCTAAATTGCTCTCCCGCAGAGTTGTTTCTCCTTGCTATTTATTGAGTTAGGAATGCCCTAGTTACACAATGTCTTCAACCGCTGAGGGGGGGGGGAAACCGGTTGAGACTGATTCACACATAGGTACACGTCAACATCACGTCAGCATGTTGGAGACTGATTCACACATAGGTACACGTCAGCATGTAGAACAACATTCTTCCAAGAGTGGAAAACAACTGCACTGTTCCAACAGCCAGCTTTGCCCAGGGTGTGTTACCGGTCGAACAGGTTTCCTGCACACAAACTCATCACAAAGCATTAGTAAAAAGAACACATACTTTTGTTCACTTTAAGATAATAGGAATAAGTTTAAACACAAAGAATATTAAAGAATATAAATGTGATAATATGTATTTACAATTATTCCAACATTTCCCTCCTGATTATCACATTTACAGGTTCTCCAGTCGCTCAATAGCATCTTCAATAGATTTTCTGCTATGAGGTCATCTACAAGAAATGTTTACATTCAGAGGTTAGCCCTTAGTTGCCTGGATCCTCATCTGAGTCCAGGGTAGAATTAGGTTCAGGAAAGTGGATCTCATAGTCAGTTAAATTATCAGTATTTTCATTAACAGGAAGCAGCGTGTACAGCTGCTTTTCCAGGGGAGCAATAGCTGTGTTAATAAGGCAATTAAACATCGTTTTAAAACATGGAATACAACAACATCCACACAAAATCAGGATTGCTGCAAGCACTGCTATGGAGACAAGAATTGAGGAAATGAGGCCACTCCATCTGCCAAAATACTCCCCAAAGGGATCCCACATGGAGGTGTCAACCCCAGAATGGTCTTTCATTTTGACACTAAGTGCACGCAGTCCATCCAACACTTTGGTCAAGCTGCCATCTGTTGCCGTGTTGTTGGGCACAAAAGTGCAACATTGTTGACCAAAGATGGCACAAACTCCGCCTCTCTCTGCCAAAACCATGTCCACCGCAATGCGGTTCTGGAAAGCCATTAAAGAGGTAGCTGACAGCTGCTCATGAACCGCCTCAAATCCAGCCACAGTGTAGTTGCTCAATCTCTGAATGTTGTAGTGGATGTAGTTGATTCTGTCTACGTTTTTATTTACAGTGATGAAAAGAAGGATACTTTCAAATCCTGCTGCCACTTGATTTGCTAATTTATATTCATCAGGAACCCCTCTGGGTATTCCGATAGCATCTATGTATGTAGGATCATGACCTGGTGGTGACATATCTCTCTTGGATCTCTTATTCCAACTGGTTTGCAATACTGGTCTAACTTCAGTTGTCAAGGTATTCTTATCCATGGGATAAATGGATATGGGGAGGAGGAGTGAAACTACTGCACACAGACCAATAGTGTTCTGAGGCAGTCTGTCAAAAAGTCTCTCATCCCCACACCACCACCAGATGTCACTGCGAGACTGTGGTTTAAATTTACTTGTAACTGTGATAACTGTTTCACACCAGTTTCTGTTAAGATTTCCTATCTGCGCTCCTTTTCCTGTTCTGTTGATGCAGGTAAAATTTGCTGCTGCGACGACTTTAGAGAATAGCGGTTTCTGTTTGTCTGGAGGAGAAAGAGGGTACACTGAGTCCCAATAGATGCAGTTTGTATCAGGTACTGCTTGGTTCATCACGTTTATCAGGCAGTCAGAGCTAAGAGTAGCTGGTATTATCTTAAGTATGGGCCTAGGGCCCATACATACTACACAATCTTGTTTTGACATGTTGGCTGCTTGTTCAGCTAACAATAACCAATTATTTTTGTTTCCAGAAATTCCAGAAGTAAAAGAGAACCAGTCATCTGTTTTGTCAAGTGGTTTGTTTTTTATAAACATTGTAGTTGTGTCTCCTATGACTAGGGGTGCGTGTTCAAAGGTTTCATCTATTGTAATATTGTTACATACTTTAAAGGAGAT
>JBBPBX010044676.1:0-27347 GCA_038048925.1 Garcialebias charrua
TACTACTCAAAGATCAAAGACTCCAAAAACATTTTTTGGAGAGAGCGCCACCTCAGAGGTTGAGTTATCAGCTCAAAAAAAGTTCTCCACCAGTGTTTTTTTGGTGGTTGTTGACAGATTGCTTTCTGAAATCGATCGCAGGTATGCTGCATATGATAACCTCAACAACACTTTTGGCTTCCTGAACAATTTATCTGGTGTTACTGTTCAAGAGCTAAGAAACAAAGCATCTCATCTCCAAAGTAAATATTCAGCTGACTTGGAGATGGACTTTGTGGAGGAAACTGTCCAGTTTAAAGATTTTATTCGTGATAAAGAGATCACATCTGCTCCATCGCTTTTACAATTCATTAGGGAAAAGAAACTGCAGGACATCTTCCCAAATGTGGATATTGCATTCAGGCTTTACCTGACATTTCCTGTCACAAATGCAAGTGGTGAGCGATCATTCTCCAAGCTCAAAATTGTTAAAAATAGACTCAGATCCACAATGGGACAAGAAAGACTGAACCATTTGACTCTCATGTCTATTGAGAGTGATCTAGTGAGAAAGCTGGACTTCAGTGATCTTGTAAAGGAATTTGCAGCAAAAAAATCCAGAAAAGTGGGCATCTTTTCAAATGTCATGTCAAAGTAAGGCTTAAATGTCTGATAACCCTACTGAAAAGGCTTGGTGTTACTGGTTAGGGCTGTGCATGTCTGCATTATAAGACAGGCTCAAAGTTGCTAAATGTTCAGGGTTGAATATTTTCTTATTTGGGTTGCATGGTTTGCGTTTGAGTAAATGTAGGTCAATGTTTGTGGTTCTAGTTCCTTCAAATAAGATGAATGCAGAAGTTTTGTTAATAAATGGAAATCTTTATTTTGTTCTTCATACTGTATTTTTAAGATGTTATCTGTAAAATAAACTGCAAGCATCATATTCAAATTTCAAACCAACATGTGGTTTTGTCTTTCTAGAAACCAGTTCAGTGTTGTTTGTTGTTTGTGACAACTGGCATATTAAAGTTGTAAGATGTGAAAACTTACTGTTCAGTCATTTTCTGCTCAACATCTGAACCAAAAAACAAACAAAAAAAAAAACTGTATTTTCCGGCCTATAAGTCACACTTTTTTTTACACTAATTTTCATGTCCTGCGACTTTTCGGGCGGAAAATACGGTATATATGGGCCCCCATATTGACTCAAGCCCATGGGCCCCCATCCTCCTAAATCCGGCCCTGGTATATATGGGCCCCCATATTGACTCAAGCCCATGGGCCCCCATCCTCCTAAATCCGGCCCTGCATGCATGCATGGGTTTTCTCCGGGTGCTCCGGTTTCCTCCCACAGTCCAAAAACATGCATGTTAGGTTGATTAGTAACTCTAAATTGACCCTGGGTGTGAGTGAGACAGGTCCCTCTTGTAAATGAGTCCCCGTGGCTCAACGAGGCTAGCCTGTATAAATAAAGGTTGAATGAATGAGTATATGTATATGTGTATGTATATGTATGTGTATATGTGTGTGTGTATGTGTATACTGTATATATATACTGCATATATATAAGGTATGAAATATGTGCCACCACTTCGTCTTTAAATAAATAATTGCCAGGGGAATTAAACTCTACATTTTTGTGAAGCATTATTGATAATACTGTATTCTTAAAATGATTGAAACATTCTGCTAACTCCTTTATTTTGAATTGAATGTTATCCTTAACTGAAGCTGTAAGATGCACAATATTTACACAAATGTTACAACAAAAGCTGTTAACGTGTCAAGTAACTGATTCAAGATGACATACATGTTTATTTAAACATGTATGTCATGTATAGACACACATGTATATTTAAAATCAATTTAAAAAGGATTCAAAAACTTAAGAAACAAATGCAAGTGTTAAAATGTTTTCACAAATTAGTTTGTCATTCACCAAGAGCTTGCTGACATTTGAGTTTTTGCAAAGTTTTGGCACGTCGAAGCTACTTTCTTTTAATTAATTGCATATTGTCAACTGCAACGACAGAACATTTGCACTTTCTGGTGTGACTAATATATTAATGCATTTTTTTCAATAGTCTATGCAGTTTTCATCAGGTTTTATTTACTAACAGGACAAAATGCTGGGTGACCATAGAGGACACCATCCTTACAAAGTTGACACAAGTTTTAATTAGTTTAAAAATATAATTTTAGTGTGAACAAGTTGTGCAACAACCAGAATAGATACAAAAGTAAACTGAAATGCAATTTTATTTTTTATTTGTCTTTATGGTGTAAAATGTACAAAGAACGATATATGCTTAAATGTTCCTTTGAAAAGTTGAAAACGCAGTTTGTATGACAATTATATGAAAGTTAACAGTTTTGACTCACCTAAATATTAGACTCTGCATGTAACATTTCTGGACAATTGTTTGGCAAGTTGATTCAATCTGTTGGAGACAACGATAGTCAAATCAGGAATACCACTTTTTGTACGTCAGGTTCATCAACACTGGTAAAACTGACAGAAGCAAAGTAAAAAAATAGGACTTACAGTGTTCTTAATGGAGATGTAGAAGGAATTATTCTTATCATTGTATGAATCATCAAATTCCTTGAGCATGGTAATTTCCCCTCCAATTAAGCTTTCTATCACATTTGGTGATGTAGGATCTGAAAAAGTCAACACTGAATATTTGATTCAACCTTTAATTACACACTTGATATCAAAAATATTGATCAATAAATGTTTTCCCCCAAATCTAAAAAAAGTTAAGTTTGGTCCTCTTGACATTAAAAAAACAAAACAAAAACCAAAAAAAAAGTAAAAATGTTTCGTCTTTCGTCCGAAAGACTTCTTCAGTCCGAGTTGCTGTGTTCAGCTCAGTCTTATAAATAGCACTTTCTCACAGTGGATCAACCAGTTTGCTGCTGCCAGCCGAAACCGGCTGCTCACATGATCAAGGAGGACCATCAGCCTAATGATGGATTGTTAGCACCTTGATGGCTGTTTGCTATTCACAGAGGGCTGAGTGATACTAGCAATAACAGCATTGTAAGAAGGGACAGTTGAACTCGGAGGCCTCCACCTCTGTTTAATGATGGACGGTTTCTTTTCACAAAGATGGCCTCCTTTACTCCTCTCTCAAATGTCTATTTTACTGTCAAATCTTCAAAACAGTATGCTTACTTGTGATTGGTTGACAGAAGTTGTTCTCAGGAAGTCCATTCACACATGAACAGATCAGACTGCTGACATTACTGCATGAATTATTGCTGCACATGTCATAAGGCCAAGCAAAGCCATCTTCACACTGACACTGGAGTTTATCAGAGCTTGGAGAGCAGA
The DNA here is from genome assembly GCA_038048925.1 of Garcialebias charrua. Taxonomy (NCBI): domain Eukaryota; kingdom Metazoa; phylum Chordata; class Actinopteri; order Cyprinodontiformes; family Rivulidae; genus Garcialebias; species Garcialebias charrua. The sequence continues at coordinate 3,320 of JBBPBX010044676.1, forward strand.
CTGATAAAGAAGTTTAAACAATGTTGAAATAAAACACTGTAAATACCAATTATCTTTAAATAAAGCTAATCAAATAAAACAGCAGGTAAACAGATGTTCTTACCTGTGGTGGTGTTTATGTCTATTATATTCAAAGACTGTGAGATGTTTAATGGGAAGAAGATATTTTGCAGTTTGTTTCTGATCTCAGTAAAATTCAGGACACTGGAGACTGGGATGTGCAGCTCAAGGACCACATCATAATCCACTGGATCTGTAAAGGTGAGAAGTTTAGTTTAGTTTAGTTTATGTATTCATTCATTTCAATTAAAAAACACAAAGTCAATTTCAAAACAAAGAACATAAAAAAACTATAAAATGAAAGGCAGCAGAAGAAGAATGAAATCATATAATTTCTTCCCCTTCTTAACAAAATCAATTCAAGCAACAAACATATATAAATAATACAACAAAATACATAACTTATCACAATTTTTCATTTATGGTTCATTAGATATTAACTAACTTATATGTATCTTATCAACAATATATTCTTAATCTTTTTCTTCAATATAAGTGACTTCTCTTTTTTAATATAATTATCCAAACTATTCCATAAACATATTCCCTGTGTTGAAGTAGACCTACCCCTTAAACTGGTTCTATACTTCGGTTTTACACAAATATCCGTTCCCTTTAGATTATAACAACTGTTCCTTTTCACAAAATACTCTTGAATGTTTGATGGTAGTATGCGATTCTGAGCTTTGTACATAAGAAGTATTAAGTTAATCAAATTAGTTTCATGTAACCATTACCGAATGGAAGAAATAATGCACGTTTCATAAATTTACACAAAAATAATCAAAATATCTCTAAAGCAAGGGTGCCCAATACGTCGATACGCCAATTTGAGTAGATCACACGGCGAAATAAATGTCAGACATTTTTTATTATGATTTTAATTTTTTAATTAGACATCAGCCTATCAATTCATCCTCACTATGCAATTCATCTCTTGACTGAAAAGTTAGCCAATCTGAGACCGGACCTTTTTTGACACATAGATCACCAGGCATGCGTGTTCAACCGTGCCCATGACTGACATAGGGTCACCATTCTGAGACTGGACCTTTTCTGACACATAGGTCACCATTCATGCGCAAACAACCGTGTTAAAAACAAACAAGCTGCCTACTAATAGCCTCCAGTTTATTTCTTCTAATCTAAACTCAATAAAGTGTGTAAAATGAGTTCGTAGTAAAAATCCTACCATTTCCACGTGGAATGGGAGGAGGACTTTTCCACGTCATATTCAAAGTGCATTTGCCTCATCTGCAAGTGTACTGGAGCAGCTTTTTTGGACTATTCATAAAAACTATGACACTGACTTCTTTCTGAAAAGTGAGCTGAGGAAGAAAATGTGAAGGAACTAAAATCCCAGTTATCTGGGCAGTAGTAATATTTCCAGTGGTGGGCAACAGCCCGCTTGTTATGTCTACTGACAGAGGCCATTGGGTCCATTAGCCTGATGCTGCCTCTCTTTTTTTTACTCAGCTAATCAGGCCTGATTAGCTGAGTTGCAAACACCTGCTGACTATCTCTCTCTTATATAAACTGAGGGCAAAAGATAGAAAGGTGTGGAGAATAGAGGAGGTGTGTGCAGGTATGTGAGGTTTTGGTGTTTAGAGGACGTTCGGATATAATATTACAGTCAGCAGTGGAAGCTTGCTGCTTGATTGTTTGGTAGACTGGGAGTTTCTCCACCCTCCCAGGTTGTGTTGATCACTAGATAGACAGTGATTGTTGGTACACTTCATTCTGGAGTGGGTTAGTAGAGTACATTTGTGCTCGTGTGGACTCTAGTGACCTAGAGTAGAGGACCTGAGCTGAAGTGTTGGAGGTTTTTGAGTCTCAGAGTCTGAGGGCTCTGGTGGCTGTCTGTTAGAGGCAGCTGTGTGTGGGGGCTCGTGCCTTTTTGTTGTTGTAACATAATTCCTTTCATTACTTTTGGTTGGGTAAAGCGGTAGTCTAGTTTTCGCTATTGTTTTTGTTTTACATCCTGTAGGCCTAGAGTTTTGGTAGAGGTAGCCCGCTGTCTAACAGGGTTCGCCGGCTCTGTATAGAGTTGGCTCTGTTGGGCAGCTTTATTTTTCTTTTGGCCGCTTTATCCAAACCCACCTTTCGGTTGAACTTTCTTTTTTTTAGGACGTGGGACGCCTGGAGAAGCTGGAGGTGGTTCCCCTCCTACAGATGACCCCTTGTTCCTTTAATAAATTTGTTAAACCTTTTCCTTGTGTCCTGTGTCCATTAAATATGTTTTGATCTTTGTTTGATCGTAACACCGCTAAAGTGCAAATCCGCTAATTGCGGACCTAAACAATGTGTTAGCGCTTTAGCGGATTTACTAATTTTTATAATTCATTAGCGGATTTGCACTTTTTCTATTTAAAATGCAGTACAGCGAATAACTAATTATCTATCATCTATAAGTCGCATCTATTATGCGTCACCGCTACGCGACGCGTCAGCGCCTCATTTGCCCTGCTCAAAATGGCGGCCACAGAAGCGAGCCCGCAAGGACTTTACAAGAAAACACGGTAAAAACAATTATTTCTTTGCTGAGAAAAAATATATTTCTTAGCTGACTTTATAGCACAAGGGTTCCTGAGCTTAACCGTTTCAAGAAATGGTAAAATCTGCTGGATTTAAACAAGTAGTTCGCCATTTGCATGTGCGCGGGTGGGACAGCTTTATTTCTTTAAATTTAGCTAAATAAACGCTTAAAAAATATATTTCTTAGCTGACTTTATAGCACAAGGGTTCCTGAGCTTAACTGTTTCACGAAATGGTCAAATCTGCTGGATTTAAAAAAGTAGTTCGCCATTTGCATGCGCGCGGGTGGGACGGCTTTATTTCTTTAAATTTAGCTAAATAAACACCATTTGCACTTTTTTTGGTTTAAAATTGGCTTCCGCTAGTTTTCCTAAGACATAAGTGCTTTTGAATTTGCGGACCTAAATAAATTAATAAGCGCTTTAGAAATAGCGGAACTAATTTTTGGATTAGCGCTGCCCAGCACTGCATATTTCCTACAGCTGACCAAAAAAGTGAAGGCAGCTACCGACGTATCATTCTGAGTAAGTCACTTAGTAATTAATTGTTAAGCATAATAAGTATTTTCAAGACAAAGAGGCGATAAAAGATGCATTCATTTAAGCAGCTGACTTAGAGTGATTGACAGAGAAAGCAGGACAGAAACACAGCAGAGTACCATCCCCACAGTACCTTCCCCACAAGGACGTCTCCTGACATCTTCAAAAGCCCACCCCCCAAAACTTTGGTGGGATGAGGGAGGAACTGTGAGGATGAACGGCACAAGGGAAAACACAAGAAAAAAAACTGGAAGGAGGAACCTGGGATCTACTCCAAACACACATATAATGAACACAAAAATGTCACAACAGTAAGGCGACCGTCCATTGCCAGGGCAGAGTTCAAGGCAGGCGGCTGGGGCGTTGTCCATGGGACCATAGTTCAGGATAGAGTTGCATTTGGGCTTAATAAATCCAGACCGGACCGCATCAAGCCCATAGTTATATCCTAGATGTTATTACTGTTTTTCTCTTGCATTTGTTGTTGGATGTAACTGGGACCCTGTGTACATAATCTCGTTTCATCACATGTACCACATGTGGTGCAAATGACAATAAAGATTCTCTGACTCTCTCTTACTCTGATATGCGTAGCTGACTATCCACAATGTTGATCTCATACTGCTGATTATTTCATGTTACTGTGTTCATTAGTCCTCATCTGCTCATAGATGTTATGATCTCAGGGAACCCAGTTGGTAACGAGACGCGGAACAACACAAGACTCAGATGTAAAAGGTGACAGTGTTTATTATTTACAGTGATACTAATTTACATATGTACAGGTGATCCTCTGGAACTACTGGAAGATGAAGCAGATTGTCAGGAGGGCTAGGCCAGGAGGCTATAGAGAGGACTGATTTTTTTGTCTGTTTGTCCTTACAGATGGAGTAGGAAGATGGGTGTCGTGGAATATCTAATGGTTCCAGTAGTGTGAATCCCAGGGGGCAAACAAGGCAAGCTAGTGGCTGGAGGGCAAGGCTCGAGGAACGTGGAGCAGGACCCAGGAGAACCAAGACAGGACCAACATTGACGAGAGGACTGTAGGCACAACAAAGACAATGTAAGTATTTCTTTCATAGATCACAAAACTGGCCAGAATTATAAATACCATAATAGGAATCAATGCTCCAGTGAAGAGTAGGACTCAACTGCAGCCTTAAATAGAGGTGGAGCTCATCAGGTGAATGACCATCAGCTGGGGATAATTTGTGGCCATCTTGGAGCTGCAGCAAGTGCTACTCTTACAGTACCCCACCTCAAGGGTCGCCTCCAGGCAACCTGAGGCACTTCTCTGGGTGATCGCTGAAGAAGGTGGTGATCAGACTGGGATCCAGTCTGAAGGAGCGGGGAATCCATGATCGCTCCTCAGGACCATACCTCTCCCAGTCCAAGAGGTACTAGAATCCCCTCCCATGGCGTTGAACATCCAGAATGTTACGGACAGTGAATGCTGGATGGTTGTCGATGAGTCGGGCGGGTGGAGGGAGGTCGGTAGGCGGACACAACGGACTCTCGGAGACGGGCTTGATTTGTGACACATGAAAAGTCAGGTGAATCTTCATGGTGTTGGGAAGCTGGAGACATACTTCAGAGGGGTTGATGATCATGAGTATGGAGAACAGGCCGATGAACCGAGGTGCCATCTTCCTGGGGGTGTCCTTCAGGGTAATGTCTCTGATGGAGAGCCAAACTCTCTGACCCACCTGATAGTATGGTGCGGAGGAACAGTGACGGTCGGCAAATCTTTTATTTTGTTCAGCCGTGCGCAGTAGTGCTGCCTTTGCTTGGTGCCACACACGTCGGCAGCGGCAAAAGTGATGTTGGACTAATGGTACAGAAATGTCTGTCTCTTGATTGGGGAACAGGGGAGGCAAATATCTAAGGGAAACTTCGAAGGGTGAGATACCTGTGGCTGTGGATTTGTGGGAATTGTGGACATATTCAACCCAGACCAGATGTTGACTCCAGGCAGACGGGTTGTGCTCAACGAGGCATCGCAAGATGGTTTCAAGCTCCTGATTACACAGTTCTGCCTGACCATTAGACTGCGGGTGATAGCCGGAGGAGAGACTGGTAGATGCCTGAAAGAGGGCATGCTTGAGGCATGAAACACCAGTTTCTAAAAGAAGTGCACTAATGAGGGTCGTCTTTATTACTCCTGTGCACACCCGTAATGCTCTAGATTGAAGTCTGTCTAGTTTTTGTAGTGTTGTATTTGCTGCTGCTCCATACACTATGCATCCATAGTCCAAAGTCGATCTCATGAGAGCTCTGTATATATTTAATAATGATTGTTTATCTGCTCCCCCGTTATTTCCCGCCACTGCTTTCATTAGATTTATTACTTTTTACACTTTGTTTCCACCTGTTTTAAATGTGATTGCCTTGTGCATGAACTATCTAACCATAAACAAAGATATTTAAATGCACTACGGTAATCTTTTTTAAAGTTGTTCATAGAATAAGAAATTTCCAATATTTATTTTCTTTTTGTTTGTAAATATCATGTAGCAGGTTTTGCTTACAGACAGTTTGAAGCCCCATTCATGACCAGTTCTCTATTTGACTGATTGCTTTTCTTATGCTTTTAACAACATGTGGAACATTTCTCCCCCTCATCCACATTGCTCCATCATCGAGTATCATAAAGCAGATTTGATGTCTCTGTCAAGATTTGAAAATATGTCATTAATCATAATGTTGAATAAAACTGGACTAATTACACTCCCTTGTGGAGTGCCGTTTTCCGCTTTGAAGTCTTGATTATTCACCCCCAACTTTTACACTAATTGTCCTATCCTTACAGAAACTATTAATCTATTTAAACATCCTCCCATCTATTCCCATTTGTTCAGGTTTTATTTGCAGCCGTTCCCTCCACATAGAGTCATATGCATTTTCTACGTCAAAGAATACTATGATCATCATTTCTTTCATTGTTAGTGATTTTTAAATATCATTACACACTCTTACCATTGCATCTACTGTGGACCGACCAGTTCTAAAACCACACTGGTAGTTACTAATACGTTCTCTTTATTCCAGGACATACATTAATCTGTTAACTAATATTTTCTCCATCAGTTTACATAAGTGAGAAGTTAATGCTATGGGTCTGTAGTAATCTGTACTTGATGGATCTTTCCCCTTTTTATTAAATGGCAGAATTATGGTTCTTTTCCAGCTCTTTAGTACTAAAGCCCGAGATACACTCGCGCGTCCTCACGATACGCCAATACGCAGCGTACGTATGCCCCGTACGCAGCGTAGCCCCGCGTAGCCCCTCAGGGCAAGTACGCGCAAAGGTATTTTTTTACTACGCATACGCGATTCGCATACGCGATGCGCGGTGTCTGACCTAAACTTCCCCGGCTCCGGACTGTTTTGTATGTTACACAAATGAAATAAATTCCTCTTTTTTATCGCTGATCGGGCCTTTTCTTTTGTTTTTTTGCCTAAAGTCAAGTAACCGCTTCTTCCTCCGTTCACTCGATGAATGAAATGAATGAATTCAGGTCCTACCTGGGTGCGCGATGTTTTATATATTCCCTGGTGGGCTGTGGTGGGCGAGCGAGCTCAGTTGAGTCCTCTCCGTGCTCAGCTGCTCATATTACAACAGGAGAACGCGAGCGTTTGGAGCGAAAAACTAGCGGAAGTGACGATCGGAAGTGACGGTACGGAGGAAATGACGTTAGAATTTGGAGCGAAAACACGAGAATCCACGCGAGAACGAAAGCCGAGTGTAGCAGCGGCTCCGTATACGCGCGTATACGTCCGTATACGCGCGTATACGGAGTCTGCTGAAGTGTATCTCGGGCTTTAATCCTTCTGTAGGGAACTGTCATGTTTCTCTTTTTATTTGATGTTGTTGTAATTACTTGGAGTGCCCAACAGGTGGCACTGGGGATTGGGGCACTCCTGTACTGGATGTTGTTGAACACGTGTTCATGTTATATGCTAATAAATAGCATGATAAACCCCCACAATGGACTAGTTGTTACAACAAAACCTACATGGTGTCAGAAGTGGGATCGTTTTTTTTCATAAAAGCCTACACAGTCCATGAAGAAAACATGAGCTGGTAAGGACATTAAATAAGATTTAAATTATTTAAACTCTGCTAAAAGACAAAATGGCAGACGGATTCAGGCGGCCAGATCCTTTTGTTTTTGACACCAGTGTCGCTGAAAACTGGCGAAAATTTGAACAAGAGGATATTTTCATTGCCATGGCCCACAGTGAAAAAAATGCTAAAACTAAGGCCTATATACTCTTCACTCTAATGGGACGGGAGGCCAATGAAAGAGAGCGATCATTCACTTATGCCCCCGCAGTCATATCAGCTGATGGCATCATAGAAGTACCAGCAGTGTCCAGGGAGGACCCAGCATGTCTAAAAAGAAAGTTCAAAGAGATATGTAGCCCAGAGACCAACGTAATAATGGAGAGGCACAACTTTAACAAAAGGCAACAAAAACCTGGCGAGACAATAGAAGCCTATGTGAGCACATTAAGAAACATGGCAAAGACCTGCAATTTTGGCATATTACAAGATGAGCTAATCATAGACAGATTAGTATGTGGATTCAACAGTGATGGTGTCAGACGCTCCTTGCTCAAAGAGACAGAACTATCACTTGCCAAAGCAGTACGAATATGCCAAATAAGTGAGCTCACAGACCGAAATAGCAAAGCTCTCTCTACGCCCAAACCTGTGACATGAACAAGTACAGGAGAAAACAAGAAAAGCCCTCAATGAACATTCAGAACTGCAAAAACTGTGGTGGTTCACATCCAGCCAAACAACAACAATGCCCTGCTTTTGGACAACAATGTCACATTTGTAAAAAAAAAAAAAAAAATACAACCATTTCAAACAACAGTGTAGATCTGCAAAGCCACATCAAAGAAGCAGACAAATGAACCAGATTACAGAAGGTTCCCAGTCAAACAGTGACGAGGCATTTACCATGGAAAACTTAACAGAGGAGGAGGACAATCACATAAGAAAAGGATACTGCACGGTTACAGTATTCAACTAGGATCTGAAACTAAAAGTCGATATGGAGCAAAATCTAATGTTATTTAATTGGACATTTAAGGCTCACCCATAGCTCTGCGTACGTCCATACGCAGCTGTACGCACGTACTACGCAGAGGCACAAGCGTATCCCTGCAGGGCATGTACGCGCAAAGCTCAAATTTTACGACCACATACGCAAACGCGTTGTCACACAATTAACTGCCTGGCCTGACTGTTTTGTATGTGACACAAATATATTAAATTCCCCTTCTTCATCCCTGATCTGGCCTTTTCTTTTCTTTTTTTTTTGCCAAAAGGCAGTGATCTCTTCCTCCTCCGTTGACTCCATGACTGAAATGATGAGAAATGAAGGAATTTGTCACAAGCGAATTAAACTCGGAATAATAAATAAAATAACAGAATAAAAAAATACCAACAATTAAAAGGTTTGTAAGCTCAATCATCCAGGTAGATAACAACAGAAAAGGTTAAATCATGTCATCTGGACCAGTTCAACCGAGACATTTTTCAAGGTCTAAGGTGCAGACATAAACAAAGAGTTTATTGTAATGCAGGAATACGTTTATTGTCCTATGTGTAAAAAGGGGGAGGTGTTGTAAAGTGTGATAGCCACAGGGAGGGAGGACTTCCTGTGACATTCTGTGGCGCACCTCAGTCGTCTCAGTATACAACTGAAGCTGTTGCAGTAAAGGCCCCCACATACTCAAGCGTACTGTTGAATAATATTAACCATGAGCTGATAGGATTCCGCACGTACTGTACTGTCCGCAGACGGTTGAGACGTAATACTCGAGCGTACAGATTTTAATTATCTCGTGACAAATTCCTTCATTTCTCACAATTTCAGTCATAGTGTCAATGTACGAGGAGGAAGAGATTGCTTGCCTCTTGGCAAAAAAAGAAGGTGGGACATAAACCAAACCAGGGATGAAGAAGGGGAATTTAATACACTGTGAAGGACATAAAGACGATGGACAGTGAGAAACATTTTGAATATTTTCAAATGGATTCTAGCAAGTTTGATAAGCTAGTTGGCCACTTAGCCCCATTTCTTCACCACCAGCCACTGCACACCTGTTAGCGCTGCACAGAGAGTGGCAGTCGCGCTGCGCATTCTTGCAACTGGTTGTTCTGAACACAGAGCGCTGTTGGTGTCGTATACAAAATTTGATGAGAACACCATTGCCGAGCAGTTTATTGTACGACACCAATAATTTATCTTTGCGCGAACATGTCCGGTGGACGACTGCTTTCAGTCCACGTTGAGTCCATCTTGAGTATGCGTGGACCTCCACGGAGTGAAGTATGCCCGAATATGGGGGGGCCTTAAGAATTCAGTGTGGCATGCAGTGGGGTCTGACGTGTTGTTCAGAATCTTGTGCAGTTTCCTCAGCATCCTGTACTCAGACACCTCTGTCAGAGATAGAGTTTATAAGATATCAATACTGAAAGTCATAGCAAAAGTGTCTTGAATGAGACCTTCAATACCTTAATTGCTAAATGTAAACCTAAATGGCTTAAAGAAGAAAACACCTCTGGGGTGAGTTGGATGGAAAAAATGTACAGAAGACACATAAATTATGATAATAATCTCAGAGATGCAACTTCATTACAACACTGTGGTTTAAATAATAAAAATGAGGGCTAATGCATTAACTTTCTTTTTAAATATTCAGTTCAGTTCAGTTTATTTATGTAGCGCCTAGTCACAACAGAAACATTCATGTATAAAAACAATAATTTAACATTATTTATCTGAGGAGCAGACTGCTTTGAATTAAATCCATCACAGAACTTTCATCTTGAGCAAGTATGAAGGTGACAGTGGAAAGGAAAAATCCCCTCATGAGGAAGAAACCTTTAGTAGAACCAGACTCAGGACAAGCGGCCATCTGCTTCAACCAGCTGGGTTTGAGAGGAACAGATACACAATGGCAGGTCAAGAGTCAAATGTTAAGATAGAAATAATATCAAATGAAAACTATTCAATTTTAACAATCCATTAAAGAAAATTAGGTCAATTTGTCCTAGTAGTCTAAGCTTAAGGCAACATGACAAGCCAACCCTAACTATAGGATTTATCAAAAAGGAAAGTTTTAAGACTTAAAACTGGACAATGTGTCAGCCTCATGGACATAAACTGGAAGTTGGCTCCACAAGAGAGGAGCCTGAGAACTGAAAGATCTTCCTCCCATTCTGCTTTTGGAAATTCAAGATGGATAAGATGGAGCTAGGTTGATGAGAGCTTTGTAGGTTAGATGTAAGATTTTGAGTGTTCCTAGAGACTGCAAGTAAGCCTGCAGTCTGAGAGCAAAGTGCTCTGTTAGGAAAATATGGAACAATAAGATCTGTAATGTAAGATGGAGCTAGGTTGTTGAGCTTTGTAAGTTAGAAGTAAGATTTTGAATTATATTCTGAATTTGACAGGAAGTCAATGGAGAGAAACTAAAACTGGAGAGATATGATTTCTCCTACTAACTCCAGTTAAGACTCTGGCAGCAGCATTTTGGATCAACTGAGACATTTTAAAGAAGTTTTTGGACACCCAGATAATAAACCATTGCAATAGTCCAGTCTAGACATGACAAATACATGAACCAGTTTTTCTGCATCATTTTTTAGATAAGCTGTTTCTAATTTTATCAATATTACGCAGGTGGAAGAAGGCAGTTCTAGTAACATTTTTAATGTAGGGGATAACCGACATGTCCTGATCAAAAATAACACCAAGATTTTTAACATTAGAACTAGAAGCCAGATCAATGCCATCTAAGGAGGGCAAAAGACTGAAAATGTATTTCTAAGATGCTCAGGTCCACAAAAGCAAAACCTCAGTCTTGTCTGTGTTCAAAAGAGGAAAATTTAGTCATCCAGGTTTTTGTCACGCTTGTATAGTCTAAGTAGCTGACTCGATTCATATGTCTAAATTGTTAAAGCTGCACTATGTAACTTTTTCCCCAGCTCCCCGGGCGCTTTCTATGGCTGCTCACTGCACCACCTGTTGGTGGTTGGGTTAAATGCAGAGACAAATTTCGTCTTGTATGGGAAACATACACAGATGACAAAAATGTGACATTTATTATTTATTATTATTTGTAGTGCAGTCTGTAACTTTTCTAACAATATATTTTTAACATATTTCTTCACTCTGTCACTATCTACTGACAGACTGGTGTTAGACAAAGTAATCTCTGAAAAAAACTATAGTCCCCTTGCTTCTCTATCAGCATTTATAAAAACACTAAAAACACAGAGTGACCCGCCGTTAACCAGCCAATAAAAACAGAGTTTGTAACCAGCCAATAAAAACAGAGCTTGAATTTGAATTTCAGCAGAGCAAGGCGGAGCAGAGCCATATATGGCTCTGAGGGGGAGGGATCAGAATGCTTTGCCTGTTGAAAATATTTCTAAGTTCTGCGCTCTACAGAAAGTTACACATAGCACCTTTAATATTTATTTTGTGTGATGAATTTTTGTTTTGTTAAATTAATTCATTTATTTTGTTTCCACAAAGAGATATCTTTAAAACTGATAATCACCTTGGAGGACTGAGCATGGACAGAGGGATGAGCTTCAACTGCAAAACAGGAAGTTGTCTCTATAAATGATCCCTCACAGAAAAACAAGGCCTCAACCAGGAATGAATGAGATTATGGCCAAATGGAAAGTCTCTTACAGAGCATCTCCATTCTGAATGAAAAACACCCAGAACATCATGCCAACACCCGAACTGGATGGAGAAAGATGGAACCTCTAACGTTTATACAATGCCATTAAAGAGAAATTCTCCTGGTTTCTAAACACATGAAGAGGCAGTAACACTGAGATATGGCTTAAATGGAGGGGAATAATGCATTTCTGTCTTTTGTTTTTGGTTTTATGTTTTCTTAATACTCAGGAGAGCTTTCAGGAAGAGAATTCTGTCTGTGGTGAGCTTTAAGAGTTACTTGTATGTTTTTTTGTTCATTTTTTCCTCTCTTCATGTGTTTTGTTTGTCTTATGTGTTTATGATTTATTTTGAACTGACCCAATCTGGGAGGGATGCTGAATGCGCGTAAGGTCATCGTCAAAGAGGTGTTGAGGTGATGTGGCTTTTTCCCACTTGATTGGAATGTTTTCGCCCTAAGTTTTTTTTTTCCGCAACATGCATATAGCATCACTACTTGCAAGGTTGATATTGATAATGTGATAAACACCCATAAAAAGGAGGGCATATCAGGGGATTTTTTTAAAAATCAAGGTTCATGGATGATTTGTTTATTCATGATTTATTTACTGTTGTTAACTTTGAGTTGCCAGAGAGTAATCTTATCCTTCAGAGAGGAGCTTATTTGATCCTGCATGTACAGCTGGGAGGCCGAGGTCATCAGTGCCTGAGGCCGGTGAGAGCTGATAAGCATATACAGGTATGTAAAAACAAAACTCGCACACTGCATGGGGCAGATTCTCTGGACTGGGCTCCATTATGTAGAACTTGTTTTTACAAATTTGTGTAACCTGTGGTGAAAGTCTGACCTTGCAAGTAAAACCAGTTAAAAATCTTCTCGTATCCTCGAGTGTGGCTTCTTTGAGTAAATAAGATGAATAGAGGATAATTGTATTCAACAACACCAGTTTTGATAGACACCCAGAATCAACACCATTTCAACATATCCAAGAAATAGGGGTTACTTACCATCACATAGGAGACAGCATGAAAACCCAATAATGCCTTTCTTGGTCTGAAATGGTATGCAAGTGAAGGGTTTCTGTTTTTGCTTTATCTTTCATTTTTGCTCGTTTCAGAATAAATTATATATTTTGCATCTTCAAAATTGTCCATTTTCTGCTGCTTATCTAAAGACAGATTACTGTACAGAAGCAACAGATTTAGGGGGGAAACTAGGACTTCTTTCCTGGAGCGCGTTCCAGGCATAGTCCCTCCAGTGAGTTATGGGTCTTCCCTGGGATCTTCTCCCTTTGTGACCATGCCTGCAAATCCTCTCGTGTCTGCACACCCTCCAGACAGAGATGCATATGAGCCATCCTTAGCACTTTGAGATTTTATTAATGAAAAGTGCGTTATAAATTGAATTCATTATTATTATTATTATTATCCTAATCAGAAGTCATCACAACTATGCAAAGATGCTGCAACTCTACTCAAAGTTACCCAACTATGACAGAGTTCCTCACTAAATTTCTAAGTTTGGGTGCTGTTGAAGAAGATTATTTCAGCTTCTTATATCCAGGGTCTTCTTTTTTTGGTCATGACTCGTACCTCAAAACCATAGGAGACGGTCAAGAAAAGACATACTACGAAATATAGCGTCATCTTTCAGCTTATCTCTTTCTTTATCATGACAGACCATAGCAACCCTTTCTTTACTGAAGATGAGTCTGAGCCTTTGATCCATCTGCTACAATGTCTTATTACTCTTGAACAAGTTATGAACTCAAGATGAACTCCCTAGCTTGAGAGAGATTCATCCACAAATCGGAGAAAGCATTCAATTATTTTCAAGTTAACTCCAACTAAGAGGACCTGACTCATCCCAGCTGTTTCACATTCGGCTGCTAACATGCCAACAAAACAACATCATCTACAAAAAGCAGAGATGAGACCCAGAGGTTGGTTTGGTTTAAAAATCTAACCCTAATGTTCAGTCAAGCTAACGGTCCTCTTTTTACACGTAAACAGCTAGTTCTGGATGTCATCAATGAACTGGTTGATCCTCTATGAGAAGGTATTGTTTATAAGTAGGGTTGGGCATCGTTTGAATTTGAGCGATTCCGATTCCTTCCGATTCCCAATTCCGATTCTTTTTGTAAGCGGGGTAAAAAAAAAAGACATGTCAATTCAATTCAGTTCAGTTTATTTATACTGTATAGCGCCGAGTCACAACAGAAGTCATCTCAGGGCACTGAACAGAAACAATCAAATATAAAAATTCATTCAACCTTTATTTAAACAAATAAATCACATTGAGCCTCGAAGACTCATTTACACGTGAGATCTGTTGGACTGACAATAAAAGTGGTGAAAAATGACACATAGGGTTTGGAGACAAAAAATATTCCTAACATATACTTGATTTCTGCACGCAGATCAAACATATGATAATGAAAAAAGTCTTGCAAACAAGCACATAATGACGCCGACATTACGCAGAAGGGGGAGGAGAAGGGAGACTCAAAGGTGGGTACTCTGGGGAGGGGGCCGCCAGAAATGAAGCCAAAGTTCTGAATTGATGACAAAATGTTTATTCAGCTGGGCTCCACTGATGTCCATGGAGTAGCAGATTTGGGAGGGTGAGATAAACTTTCTTATAAAAATAATAAGTTAACACTATTTATCTGAGGAGACTGCAGTTTAACTCCATCATGTTATAAAAGAGCTACAGTAGTTAGGCAGAGTTCTTTCAGGTTGAAATAATTTGAACTTCTATTTGAATTTTAATGCTATGAACTTTTTCCTTTTTGTTAAATCCATCCATCCATTTTCTTCCGCTTATCCGGGGTCGGGTCGCGGGGGTAGCAGCCTAAGTAGGGAGGCCCAGACTTCCCTCTCCCCAGCCACTTGGAGCAGCTCCTCTGGGGGAATCCCAAGGCGTTCCCAGGCCAGCCGAGAAACATAGTCCCTCCAGCGTGTCCTGGGTCTTCCTCTGGGTCTCCTCCCGGTGGGACATGCCCGGAACACCTCACCAGGGAGGCGTCCAGGAGGCATCCTAACCAGATGCCCGAGCCACCTCAACTGGCTCCTCTCGATGTGGAGAAGCAGCGGCTCTACTCCGAGTCCCTCCCGGATGACTGAGCTTCTCACCCTATCTCTAAGGGAGAGTCCAGCCACCCTGCGGAGAAAACTCATTTCAGCCGCTTGTATCCGAGATCTTGTTCTTTCGGTCATAACCCAAAGCTCATGACCATAGATGAGGGTGGGAACGTAGATCGATCGGTAAATTGAGAGCTTTGCCTTTTGACTCAGCTCTCTCTTCACCACGACAGACCGGTACAGCGCCCGCTTCACTGCGGACGCTGCACCTATCCGCCTATCGATCTCACGCTCCAGTTTTCCCTCATTCGTGAACAAGATCCCGAGATACTTAAACTCCTCCACTTGGGTAAGGACCTCCTCCCCGACCCGGAGAGGGCACGCTACCCTTTTCCGGCTCAAGACCATGGCCTCGGATTTGGAGGAACTGATCCTCATCCCGGCCGCATCACATTCAGCTGCAAACCGCTCCAGCGAAAGCTGTAGATCACGAGCTGATGAAGCCAATAGGACCACATCATCTGCAAAAAACAGAGAAGCGATTCTAAGGCCACCAAAACGGATCCTCTCAACACCTTGGCTGCGCCTAGAAATTCTGTCCATAAAAGTTATAAACAGAATCGGTGACAAAGGGCAACCTTGGCGGAGTCCAACTCTCACCGGAAACGAGCCTGACTTACTGCCAGCGATGCGGACCAAGCTCTGACACCGGTCGTACAGGGACCTAACAGCCCATATCAAAGGGCCTGGTACCCCATACTCCCGGAGTACCCGCCACAGAACCCCCCGAGGGACGCGGTCGAATGCCTTTTCCAAGTCTACAAAGCACATGTAAACTGGTTGGGCAAACTCCCACGCACCCTCCAGGACCCTGTTGAGGGTGTAGAGCTGGTCTAGTGTTCCACGACCAGGACGAAAACCACACTGCTCCTCCTGAATCCGAGGTTCGACTATCCGACGGACCCTCCTCTCCAGAACCCCTGAATAGACCTTACCTTTTTGTTAAATTTACTATGAATTTCTCACAGGGCTATTTTCAACCAGTATGTAAATATCAAACTTATGAACTTCATTATGTTATGAGTTTTCTTTTCACATGGGTACACTTTTACAAGAGAGCTTTATGTTTGAAAACCTCAAGGAAACATATTTCCACATGTACAGCGTCTGATGCTGCAGTTATGTTACTGAGCTCCCGCTGATGGGCTAACCTGCTGCAGAATATCAAACAAAATTATTATTATTATTATTATTATTATGATAAAAAAAGAGCAACTTGTACAATCCAGTCCTGGTTAGCAGCAGGTACAGTATAAAATCAGAAACTGTTCTTGTTGAGGAAAATGATCATATCTGCTTCTCAGGCAGTATGTGTGAGTGTTCTGGACATACAGTGTCTCCTGCAGTGGAGAACACATGTTTGCTGGGTGTGGGAGAAGATTGAACACAAATATGAGAAAGCAAGATCTGACAGCAAAGGATAAGTCTTGTGTTAGTTCCACCTCCAGCAGCAGGGTCCTCAGACAGAACGACTGGTGGAATGTCCTGGTACATCTGCAGCCCTCTCTCTACTTGTTTCTTCATGGACATGAAGCTGTGACATTATGTTATGGGCCTCTTCTTCAGCAAAAAGCTCCTCCAGTGGAGACTTTCTCAACAGATTAGAGGGAGGTGGTTCCTAAACAAACAATAAGTTCATCAATATAATCAGTAAAAATGGATTATTAAATCATTATTAAGATTGAGAATGTATATAATTTCAGCTATCATACACTTACACTCTCCTCCTCATCCTCCACTCCCTCATTCTCAGACCTTTCTTCAGACTGCATGGTGACCCCATCATCTCCACAGTCTTCCTCTGTTGACCACAAAGAACATTACTAGTATTTAGATTTCAGAGTTTAATAGCAGAAAAGGACAGTTGTGCATGAATGACATTTCACCTGCTCAATCATCTTTCTCTGGTTCTGCTCCCAGACATGTCATCCATCTTCTGTTTAAAGAGCAGAGGAGCTCTTCTCCACCTTATAACAAGATGGAATTAATTTATTTGACAAATGGTCCATGGTAGGTGGTGTGTACTTGGGTTGATGGTTTTCACCATGTCCCTGCAAACATATAAACAAACATGTCCCTGTTACTGTAACATTAAATTAGTATGGACAATTATTAGCTCTTTTGTTATTGCCTAACTAACCTAAATGTTAGTGATTCCACATCTGAAAAGGGATGTAACCTTTTCACAACACATGCTGTAACCGTTCTGTGGCACTCTTCATTCAGTTGCACTGATGTATTTCTCTTGGACACTGTGGTGAACACCATGGAGCCTGGCTAACATTATTGGCCATTTCAGGTCATTTGTCTAAGAAAAAATTATGAGCTAACGTTAGCATGTTGTTTGCATTTGAGTTGACCTACCGCTTTAAGAGGAGTATAACTTGTTAGCTGCCTTAATGTTGGTATGAGACGTAGTTTATCTTAATGTTGGTATGAGACGTAGTTTATCTTAATGTTGGTATGAGATGTAGTTTATCTTAATGTTGGTATGAGATGTAGTTTATAGTTTTATTTACCTGATGGAGCCGGAGAAGAAGCAGCTAAAAGTCAGGCGGAGCGCCACTCTTTTACTTCTGAGGGTTGGACCCTGTCCGGAGGAGGAAGCGAAAATAATCCGGCGGAGCGCGTCAAAGACGGGCCACTTTTTTACTTCTTCACCCTCCTTTGCACGATATAAAATCATTGCAAGTGCTGCACTGAGCTGACTGGTCATTTTATTAAAGTTAAGCCACACTTTCGACCATGGATGCTCACTTTCCACATTTGGGAACACTTCCGGTGGATTCTTCTTTGTTGGTTTTCAGCGGGCGGCTTCTTCTTCGTTGGTGTTTGGTGGGCTGCTTCAACTTCCGGTGGCGGATTAGGCATAGAAAATAAATATTTCGAACGATTCCGGGAAAACCAGACAGCTAGTCCCGGTTCCAAACAATTCTCGATCCTCAATGCCCAACCCTATTTATAAGACTGTGTTTATTGCAGCTCCTCAAACTAAAGTATTTTCGATAAAAGACAAAATGTTTCAACAAGAATCTGTTCAGAGGACCTGATTTAACTTTGTTAGATTTTTCTACCTGGATTATTGAGCACCTTGAGATCCTGTCAGTGAATACCACAAACAGGATGGGAAATGACTGCCAGCCCCAACTATTTTATTTAAATTTAAATATACATCTCCCAAGTTTCCAGATTCCAAATTTAATTTCCAGTGAGGCATCAAACAGAGAGAAAATACCAAAACGGTCAAAAGACTTATGACCCATTGCATCATCAGGAATACTGGTAATCAACATGAGAAAGTAACTTTTAAATTCAGAAGTATGGTTTTAGTTTGCCCTATGAGTGCCAAAAGTTGTAAAAAAAATGGTCTTTAATTATTATATTTAAAATTTAAATAAGCAGGCCAAACTATTTAGCAAATATATACATTTTTGAAAGTATAACAATGGAGTCAAGTAGCTCACCTTGTGAAATCACCTGCAAGAAGAAAAACAAGCAAAAGCTGCAGTTAGTCTTGGTGTCTAAAGTAAGGTGGTTTTTACAAAACAAATGCTAATTTATCGATTTAAACATGGAAATGTGTATTAAAATGCCTTACAATTTCAACAAGTTTCTTTAGTTGTAGTTCATAGAAATGCAGCAAAATATTTTAAATGTATATATTTACCGGAAAAACATTGAAAGCTCCAGTGAGAAGAATAAACGTTGCAGTCCACATTGTTAAAACACACATAAGAGAAGCACTTATGTGGAAAATAAGTACAGGT
This sequence comes from Garcialebias charrua, assembly GCA_038048925.1. Lineage (NCBI taxonomy): Eukaryota > Metazoa > Chordata > Actinopteri > Cyprinodontiformes > Rivulidae > Garcialebias > Garcialebias charrua. Next base: position 22,079 of record JBBPBX010044676.1, read on the forward strand.
ATAGCAATTCTTAAATAAATAATATTTTGCAATTTGACATGATATGATTTGAACAAAAAAAAAGAAGACTAAAAGTTTGTTGTCCTCACAGTTGGTTTGCAGCTTCCCGTTTAACTGTAGTTGCAGTTGTTACAAGCAGATATGTAGCTCAGTTGCTGGGGAATTCCAACTTACCTGATTAAGAATAATTTATGCCCATTTCCTTCAAAAATGTAGCCAACCGGAAGCAATAAAACAGACAGAAACCGTTGCAGGCAAAAGAAACAAAAACAAATTGATGCTCTTTTTTTTTTTTTTAACGGTCAAAGGTCTGGACAAATTTGTGTAAAAAAAATTATACACATAAACAAGTTATTTATATATATTAGCAAGTATTTCATAAAATATATCCATAAATAGTGTTGATCCTCTCTGTTTTTCCTTTTCCTTGGATGCTGTATCCAGGGCCAGCCCAAGCCTCCATGGGTCCCTAAGCTAAATTTGGTTTATTTCTGCTAATAATGTGAATTACAGCAAACAACAGTCAGATGATCAGATGATTCACCCACCCAACATAAACTCATTGCAAATTTGACAACCCTGTTCACCCCCAGATGTCTTTTTTTTTTTTGTTTACCTTCTGCATGTATAGAGTATGATTTGCATGCTCACACACACAGAAACTGGTTTCCATGTTTCATGGGGTCTCAACTTTTGATCATCACTTGTGTGGACCACTCTTTCTAAAAGTTCCAGAGTCATGAAAAAAATCAAGTGTAACAACCAAAACTGTGACTATACATGCATTTAAATACTTAAAATGATGAAGTCCTACCAGGAGCATGTCAGGATCATGCTTGATGGGGAACTATTAAGTTTCAGATATACATGGGTTATGGAAACTTCATTTGTATATTATTTCCATAATTCACACAAACACCATTTACTTCATGGTGACACTGCAAATATGACTTAATGGGGAAATGGATGTGAACATTTTCATCCGTGAACGAGTGACAGCTGGCCAGGAGATGAATGTAGATTGCAGAGTCCTGGCCTGATGTTCTTCTGGATGGCCCAGCACAGAAGATCAACATCATCAGGTCAGGACTCTGTGGTCTACACTCATCTCCAGGCCAGCGGTCACTCTTTCAGGGATGAAGATGTTCACATCCTTGATAGAGAGGAACAATGGTTTGAGAAAGAAGTAAAGGAGGCAATCTTTGTGAAAATAAATCATCCATCTAAAAAAGCTAAGTCTGGTCCTCTGGACATTCAAAAAACAAAAAAAAACAAAGCAAGAAAAAATGTGTAGAAACGTTTCGTCTTTCGTCCGAAAGACATCCTCAGTCTGAGCTGCTGTATTCAGCTCAGTCTTATAAATCATCTATCATTAAACAGCGGTGGAGGCCTCTGTGTTCAACTGTCCCCCTCTTACAATTAATTCATTCACCCTTTATTTAAGCAGGTTAATCTCATTGAGACTCGAGGACTCATTTACAAGAGAGACCTGTTTTCAACAAAGAATGATGACAACAGCGACAACAATAAACAATCATAAGAGAGGCTTACATATATATTTTTTTAAACAAGTTTAAAAAAGGTGTTGAAAAGTAGCGAAGCAGCTAGATTATACAGCAAATGTAGAAAATCAAAAACAGCAACATGTCTGCATTGGTTATTGCAAGGAGTCCAACAGATTCTTAAAACCATTTAGAGAGGTCAAGGTCGAAGCTTCAGATCTTTTTGTAAGATATTCCATGAAGCTGGAGTGGAGTAGGAGAAGGCCCTTTTTCCAAGTTCAGTCCTCACTGATGGAACACTGCAGGTAATCATGTCCTGAGAGCGCACACTGTAGCTGCACTCACGTAAAGACATGTAGGAGGAGATGTATGAGGGCAGCAGACCAAGAAGTGATTTAAAGATGAAAATGTACCAGTGGAAGAGTCTGCGTGAGGTTAATGATGTCCAGTTAACCAGTGAATACAGGGTGCAGTGGTGGGTACGATAATCACAACCAGTTATGAATCTTAGTGCACCATGATAGACAGCATCCAACATCCGCAGGGTGCTTGTAGGAGCATTCATGTAGAGAATGTCTTTGTAAGTCTTTTGTAAGACTTATCTTTTTAAACAGGCTTATGGTTAATTGTACTTATTGGTTTTAGAGTTTATCATGTGTAACCTTTTTGTATAGCATGTTTTAAGAGTGTATAATTTTAGTATGATTTTATTATGTGTATTTCTTTTGTAAAGCACTTTGTGATTTTATATCTGTGAAAGGTGCTATATAAATAAAGTTTACTTACTTACTTACTTAATCAATGGAGGGAAGGAAAGTCACAGTTACAAGGCGTTTTCTAGCATTCAGTGTTAGACATGATCTATTTCTGAAAAAGAAAAAATGCTGTTATTGCTAGTATTACTCAGGCCCTGTACACACGTAGCCTGGTGTTTGAAAAACGAATATTTGCACACAAAAAATAACTCTGTCCATACATGTTCGAATATTTAAAATGTTTGTTTACATGTCCCGTTTTTTTCACCACAGAAGTTGTAAAGTTGTAATGAATAAGCTGAACCCATAGGTGGCAGTGTAGTGCTGTCACAACCCTTCACCCATGCAGCCGCGACTTCCTGTTATTTATTTATTTATTTTCTTTCGTTTGTGTGGACAGACCGTGAGGTTTAACTACTATTAAATACCGTGTTGGAGTACAAAGTTAATAAAATGCAGCAAAATGTCGACTAGGAATCATGTCAGAGCAGGTATGTTGACTTTTTAGTGCTTTTTTTAGAGCATTATCTGTGACGTGACCGCCGCTCAGTTGGACCGGCAGACCCGGTTTTGCCGGTCCAACTGGAGCGGAAAGCTCCGTTCTGAAAGTTCACACGCAGACTCGAAAACGGAGAGTTCTCAAATCTTCACTTTGGCCGGAGTTTTGTTATTATTCGTTTATAGTTACATCAACCGGCGTTCACGTGTGGATGAAAGGCTAAACCGCACGCTAAACTGTTCGGTTTTAATGATAAACGGCTACGTGTGTACAGGGCCTCAGTCCCCTGTGAATCCACAATATTCCTGAAGGTGGCACTGTATTTGCGATTATGGGACTTACTTCCGTTTTGACCCCGGAAGTAGAATTTCTGCATTGGCTCCTCGTTGTTTACTTGTTTATCTGTGCGCATCGTAGAAGTTCTGTTAAAGTTCTGTTTTCTGTTATTTTGAGCTAAAATTGTCACGAAGATGTCTTGTGGAGCTCGGGTACCTGTTGCGCTGTTCGTGGCTGTAAGAATAATCAGACGAAGCTGAATTTGTGGCTGCAACTAGTGTGTGTTGAACATGCTCCGAAAACAAAAACCTGCATCCTTCTTTGTGGCTGGGCTACGAGAAACCACCTGAAAAAAGACTCTGTATCCTCCAGAGGATCGAGAACACCAGGTATGATTTAAGAGACAGCTTTTAGTGTTATGATTTTATGTAGTCAGTGATTAAATGATAATATTTTCGTGCATAACTGGCAAATAAACACACGCACCTATATATGTATGCTGTGTGTGTATATTTATTTATACTGTATATATAATATAGGTGTCTGTTGTGTTTATTTATATATATATATAATCTAGGTGTGTTTGTGTGTGTTCATAAATGAACCCTAATGTTTGTATACTGTACTTTTCTTTTCCTCCTTTCTGTTATATTTCTGCATAAGGTGAGTTCCAGGGATGGATGGATGAAGCTCCAGTTGGTCCAGGGATGGATGAAACTCCAGTTGGTCCAGGGATGGATGAAGCTCCAGTTGGTCCAGGGATGGATGAAGCTCCAGTTGGTCCAGAGATGGATGAAGCTCCAGTTGGTCCAGGGATGGATGAAGCTCCAGTTGGTCCAGGGATGGATGAAGCTCCAGTTGGTCCAGGGATGGATGAAGCTCCAGTTGGTCCAGGGATGGATGAAGCTCCAGTTGGTCCAGGGATGGATGAAGCTCCAGTTGGTCCAGGGATGGATGAAGCTCCAGTTGGTCCAGAGATGGATGAAGCTCCAGTTGGTCCAGAGATGGATGAAGCTCCAGTTGGTCCAGGAGATGGATGACTCCAGTTGGTCCAGGAGATGGATGAAGCTCCAGTTGGTCCAGGAGATGGATGACGCTCCAGTTGGTCCAGAAGTTTGTGTGCAGTTATGTACCACAGCAACAAATGAGTGAAAATATAATTTCTATAAATAAATCTGCGTTTGAAGTGCATTTGGTGTTGCTGTGTTTCACCTTCTTTATTTCAATAAGATACATTGTTTAATGTCTAATGAGAAGTTCTACTGCAAATAAAAAAACTAGATGTGATTGTTTTTTTGGCAACTTACCAGTTTAGTTTTTTATTGACAAGTACAAAACTTAAAAACATGCATGTTGCTGTGGTTCCTCCTCCAGGAGGAGATTGATAAGAATAAAAGCTATAATTATAAATTTTAGGCTGATTGTTAACTCTAAATTGACTCTGGGTGTGAGTGAGACAGGTCCCTCTTGTAAATGAGTCCCCGTGGCTCAACGAGGCAAGCCTGTATAAATAAAGGTGAATGAATGAATGAATGAATAAACTAAAAACATTTGAAACTGAATACAATATGAGAACTGTGGGTGATTTGATGTCTTTTAATGAAAATGATTGGCTGCAGAATAAATACCAGAATAAATACCAGGTCAAATACACTCTTCAACAAGAAATGATGGGCAGTTTCTGATTTTAAACAAACTGGAACAGATTCCTAATCATGTGGGACCACTGGACAACCACTGGACGACCACTGGACGACCACTGGACGACTGGAGCAAGCAGCAAACCCCTCCGGAATCCAAGACGATGGAACTTGGCCCTTCACTCGTCTGTACCTTAAAAAAAGAATAAAACTGTCATGTTTGCATCACAAAGTCTAAAATAAGACCAAGTTTGCTACTCAAAGTAGAAAGAATAAATACAGTTGCTCCTACATTTTTTACTCATTCACAAAGATATACTGTAATGTTCAATTTTATATTGATTTCAGTAATTTTATCTTAGATTTACTTTAATATTTTTGAATTATTGTGCCAGGTGCTTGTGTCATTACTTGTTCTTCTGCTCCTGCGTCTCAGAGTAAGTGTGTCTGTCAACTTCAGCGTGGGAGACCAGTCTGTGACTTGTGTGCAGGCCTTCCTGAAAATATAAATATTTCAATAGAACAAATGTAGTAATAACCAAAAGATGAGCTTGTGTTATGGAATATTTTCTGTACAAACAGCATCCCACTGCTTTA
>JBBPBX010044677.1:0-27347 GCA_038048925.1 Garcialebias charrua
GCACACCCTCGCCGGCAGTGGAGGTGTTTCATAATCTGCGTTTATTGTAGATTTCTCCAAAATGACACGTGAAAGTACACCTTATAACTTGTAGGAGAGTAAAAGCTTCACAGACAAACAGATTGCGCACAAAGGCTGCGGCGCGCGCAGCCTTTGTGGAGACTCCAACATCATGTCATGTCATGAAAACTCTCCACTGAGGCGCAGAGACTCGTTTCTTCATATCAGCTATTAAATAAACAAAGATCTATGTTCTACCAAACATCTAAGTTCCTCTGTGTTTACAGTAATTATGGTAATAAACTCGTGCGCAAAGTTAATATTTTCACTGGATGGATGAGCCAGTTGCGCACCAAAGCAGGGTGCGCGCACACAAATACCGACACACAATCACTCGTTCTTTGCGTGATAAACACATTTTATTACTATTCTTACTTAGGATTTTTTTCCTCACTCATATTATATTAAATTCATTATTTTCCTGAATCTAGAAATCATTTCTGATCGCGCAGGGATCAAACAAACATGTCCTTCACACATGCAGGAAGTAATTTGCATCTGTTTAACATATGTAAATGAAGGCGTGTCAGGGGAGGTGTCTCACGTGCGCTCAGTTCCACGTTAATTGTGATGTACAAAAGGAATGTGCGTGGATTCAGGCGTACGCACGGTTTGATACATCTGGATTTTTTTGTGCGTACGCAGTTTTCTGGATTTGACCGTACGTCACGTTTCAGTAAGAAATCCACGCAAGTCTTTGTACATGAGGCCCCAGTTACAGAATATGTTGTGAAAAGGTTTCATCCCCTTCTCAGATGTGGAATCACCAACATTTAGGTGCTAATAATTGTTCATGCTAAGTAACGTGACATGCTTGTTTATATGTTTGCAGGGACAACCATCAACACAAGTACACACCACCTACCATGGACAACTTGTCAAATAAGTTAACCCCACCTTAGATGGATGATGTGTCTGGGAGCAGATCCAAAGATGAGTAAGCAGGTGAAATGTCATTCATGCACAACTGTCCTTTCTGCTATTAAACTCTGAACTCTAAATGCTAGTAATTTTCTTTGTGGTCAACACAGGAAGACTGTGGAGATGATGGGGTCATTCACCATGCAGTCTGAGGAAAGGCTTAAGAATGAAGGAGCAGTGTAAGTGTGATGAAATTATATACATTCTCAATCTTAAAGATGATTTAATAATCTCTTTTTACTTATAATACTGATGAACCTGTTGTTTGTTTAGGAACAATCTCCTCTGCAGTCTGTCCAGGAGGAGATTTTGCTGAGGAAGACTCACAGGACATAATGTCCATGAAGAAACAAGTGGAGAGAGGGCTGCAGATGGACAGGACATTCCACCAGACGTTTTCTGTCTGATCTAACCCTAACCCTCACTCTGCCCAGTGAGGGCTTTAAGCACCTACATGCAGAGAACAGCTGAATGGAGGAAAACAAACCAACTGTTTATCTGCTTTGCAGCACCTGCTACCGGAAAGGCCCTATCAAAACAGCGCCTCTCACATTGGGTGAGTGAGAAAAGGGCGTACAGTAGCAAAGGTCAACAGGTGCCCTCTGGAGTGCATGCTCACTCCACTCAGGGCTTGGACACTTCCTGGTCATTATTCAAGGGTGTACCAGTTGCAGACGTTTGTGCTGCTGTGAACTGGAGTTCATTAAACACTTTTGCAAAGCATTACAGTTTGGATGTTACTACGTGTGACATCACTCAGGCTGTCCTTTCTAACACACAATAGAAAGTAGCCTTGAGATGCCTGTTGGTCAAGGGCAGACGTTCACTCTAGCATGCATTTTACTGAGCATTTCAAGGGCGTGAATGGATTACGTTCCCATAGCAAGTATGTTGCACTGAGAGACCAGACTGAAAGGGAACTGAAAGTTATGCACCATAACTCATGTTTTTTCATTCAACCTTTATTTATACAGGCTAGCCTCGTTGAGTCATGTTACCTGAAGGAAGGGAACGAGGTGCAACATATCTGGCCCTTTTCAATGCTGAAAGCTCGGTGAAGTGCAATTTTGGAGAAAGATGGAGGGGCGCAAGCCGCTTAAGTACCCAGATGGCGGGGCCTCTGGCGCTGCGGTAACGCCCCTAGCCGTAAAGGCGTGAGTATATTCCTTCAGGTAATCGTGCGGGGGCGCAATTCCCATAGCAAGTATGTTGCACCTCGTTCCCTCCTTCAGGGAACATGAGTTATGGTGCATAACTTTCAGTTTTCTCCAGGTACTCCGGTTTCCTCCCTCAGACCAAAAACATGCATGTTAGACCAATGGGTGACTAAATTGTTCCTAGGTGAGAGAGAGAGAGTGATGGTTGTTTTGTCTTGTTTGTCTCTATGTGTCCCTGTGATGGACTGGAGACCTGTCCAGGGTGTCCCCCGCCTCTTCTGTCTGTCTGAGTCTGTTGGAGTCAGTCTCCCCACCATCACAGACATTTACACCTCCAGATGCAGGAAAAGAGCCACCTGCATCATGAAAGACCTCACTCACCCAGCACACTCACTCTTTGCCCCACTCCCCTCAGGACGGAGGTTGAGGAGCATCAAGTGTAGAACCACTAGACTGAGGAACAGCTTCTACCCTGAGGCTGTTAGACTCATGAATAAATAAAAATAAAATTAAAATAAACACTGCAAAATATCACATCATGGTGATGCTGATATGTTTTCTTGTTGCTGTGTTCATCTGTGTTCATCTGTGACCATCTGCTCATACAAACTCATGTTCGTGCTGCTGTTTATTCCCACTATATTAGGCTTAGTGTATTACTAGTTGATGTTTTTCTTAGTTAGTTCTCGATGTTATTACTGTTTTTCTCTTTCATTTGTTGTTGGATGTAACTGGGACCTCGTGTACATAATCTCGTTTTCATCTCATGTACCACATGCGGTGCAAATGACAATAAAGACTCTCTGACTATGACTCTCTGACTCTGACTCTGACTCTTGCACAGTGACTGCTGGACATGGGCATCAGTGACCCCCATGACCCCAAAAGGAAGAAGCGGGTAAATGATAATGGATGGATGAATACCAATTTTTTAAATAAAAACAAGTATAGTTGGCCAAAATATGAAGCACATTTTAATACTAAAACAAAACAAAAAATACCTCATTTGGAAGTGAGCACAAATATGATGCTTATTTTTGTTCAGCCTTGAACAAAATGTCAAATTTCTGCACACTGTTGGCACATTACAGTAGCATACACAAAACATTTAAACATTTGTTGAGCTGTGCAGAGGGAAACACACATTATGAATGTGGAATACAACTGGAAGTAAAGAGGTCCAGGTCAGTTGAGTTTAGAAGAATAGCCCAACAGCTAAAAACACTCAAGGACAAATATTAGGTGCAGTTTGTGAGAAAATACCTTTGATTGTAGCACATGAAAAAGACAAGTGCAAAACTAGGTCAGAAATGAGATGATGCTGATCAATGGTAAAGTTTGACTCTGGCTGCTTCAACGGTTTTTAAATTATTTAACTTAAATGCTTTAGATAAGATCTCAGTGTTTCATTCTAAATTTTTAAATTAAAAGATGTGTGAAGTGTGAGGAATGTCTTTATGTATTTGACTTTTATTTTAATTAATATTTTTTCCTTCACCTTTGATGAATTGTTCATAAGACTTACCTTGTTGATGAGCAAAGCATGTCATTCTGATGTTTGATGGAAACATTTCTCCACTTAAAGTGTACCATAAAAAAAAAAACATTCAGAGTATTACTTCTGTGCCTATGTATTATAACATTCCTCATGTAGAGGGAAATAAAACCCTACACTTTTACATTTACCATTTAAAGTCCAGCAGCAGCTGTATTAGACCGTTGGAACAGAGAGTGAAATTAATGTAACATTTTACTGCAAAGACCAGGTCTTAAATATGTGATTTAAGTAATTGGGGTATTTGCCCTAGTAAGGTTTTATGTTTAACAGGCCCTTGGGGAGACAGAGAAAGAATGACATTGAAAAAAGCAGCAGAAAGTAATGAGAACAGGGGCAGCATTGATGTGTCACAGAAGGATTTAATAAAGTTATAGGACTTTGCTTATCAGTTTAATTTAAATGGCATAAGGAATGCAATAAATGATGAACAAAACTTTTTGGATTAGTCAATTTCCTTAACCTGATGAGATGCCCATCCTGCTTCCTTCTCTCATGATGCTCCCTGCACCTCATTTTATGTTTTTCCACACAATTTGTTCATTCTCAAAAGCCATAATGGTTTTACATTGTGTTGCCTCTGAGTTACAAAGGCTCGCCTGCCAATGCCTTGGCAACTCTACTTCTACTCCATGCAAAGAAGATTAGAAGTGCAGATTGATTTGTTGTTGTCTTCTGCTGTTCAGCTGTGGTCACGCCTGTTTTTAACCCATAGAGACCGCTGTGACAGCTGTGACTGTGGGAATCGGAGGCGCTGTCACCATCAAGGTGTGGCAACAGGATACACATGTGAAACCCAGATCAGGGATGGTGGAATATATTCATCCATACATCCATACATATACTGTACATACATAGACAGAGAAGGTGGGCAGACCTACATTTGAAATGACAGTAATAATAATAATAATAATAATAATCGTTTTATTTAAAAGCGCCTTTCATGACACCCAAGGACACTTAACAAACCAACACAGTGAATACAGAGCAAACATTATCAGCGACAAATTGAAATATAAAATACATAAAGGATATAAAATGGAAGATAAAAATACATTTAGTAAAGTTAATGATAAGCTAGTCTAAAGAGATGTGTTTTCAGGGCAGTCTTGAACAGAGAAAGGGAGGTGGTGTTTCGAAGGTCGGGCGGTAGAGCGTTCCAGAGGTGAGGGGCAGAGCAGGTGAAGGCCCTGCTCCCCATGGTGGAGAGGCGGGCAGAGGGTACATGGAGTTGTAGTGAAGAGGAGGATCTGAGAGAGCGTGATGGGATGGAGATTTGTAGGAGGTCAGATAGATAAGGAGGGGCAAGGTTGTGGATAGATTTGAACGTGAGAAGTAGAATTTTGAAGATGATGCGTGATTTAACCGGGAGCCAGTGGAGCTGCTGCAGGACAGGAGTGATGTGGTTATAGTAGGAGGAGCCAGTGGAGCTGCTGCAGGACAGGAGTGATGTGATCATAGTAGGAGGTTTGAGTGATGACACGGGCAGCTGAGTTCTGGACCATCTGTAACTTGTGGAGAGATTTGTTGGGGAGGCCGTAGAGAAGGGAGTTGCAGTAATCGATACGGGAAGTCACAAGACTGTGCACCAGGATGGCTGTGGAGCGGGGTGTGAGAGAAGGACGGAGACGGTTAATATTACGGAGGTGGAAATAGGCAGACCGAGTAATATTGTTGATGTGTGAAGTGAAGGAGAGAGTGGTGTCGAGGATGACACCGAGGCTCTTGACCTGAGGGGAGGGGGATAGCAGAGAGTTGTTAAGGGGGACGAGAAGATGTTCTGATTTTGAAATAGAGTTTTTGGTACCGACGAGAATGACTTCTGTTTTGTTGCTGTTTAGTTGAAGGAAATTGTTAGAAAACCAGTGATTAAGCTCAATGAGACAGTCGGTGAGGATGGAGGGCGGGTGGGTGGAGTTAGGTTTTGATGACAAGTAGAGCTGCGTGTCATCAGCATAACAGTGGAAATGGATGCCATGTTTGCGGAAGATGTGGCCTAGAGGAAGGAGGTAAATGATGAAGAGGAGTGGTCCGAGGACAGAGCCTTGGGGGACACCCGTGGAGACAGGGGAAGACTGGGAACGGAAGGATTTAAGCTGAATGAATTGAGTGCGATCAGAGAGATAGGAGTTGAACCAGTCTAACGGGGTACCTGAGATGCCGATGGAGGTTAGACTGTTGAGGAGGATCGAATGACAGATGGTGTCGAATGACAGTAAGTATGCTGTAGCCTACAGTAAGTGCATATGACAATCATTATTAATAATTATTAATTGTATTATATTACATGGACAATAGCACGTGCATATGCTGTTTATTGATTTCAGCTCAGCGTTCAATACTGGAAAACTTGCCAAGTTACTCTCTAAACATCTGGACATTAACACCTCCCTCTGTCACTGGATCATAGACTTTCTGGTTTGTTAACGACACCATGGTGACTGGCCTCATCAGCAACAATGATGAGACCTCCTACAGAGAGGAGGTACAGCACCTGGTCGCGTGGTGTGCTGACAACCATCTGCTCCTGAACACCAGCAAAACAAAGGAGCTTCAGGAGGGGGCCAGGAGGCACTCATCTTATCTGCATCCTGTTGAACATATGTCTCCAGTTTTAAGTTCTTGGGGATCCACATCTCAGAAAACCTGTCCTGGACCACCAACATCTCCAGCCTGGTCAAGAAGGCACAGCATCTCACTCTCTTCCTCCTGCGCACTGAAGAAACACCACCTTTCCACGACTGTACTGGCGACCTTTCACCGCTGTGATAGAGACCAGTGATGTCACTGTATGGCTTGGAAACTGCACTGTCATGGAACACAAGGTAATGTAGTAGGTGGTGAAGACAGCCCAGTGCTTCATAGGATCTCCACTTCCACTCATTGAAAACATCCAGAAAACGCTGTCTACACCGAAGTCGCAGCATTCTCAAGGACTCCTCAGCTCACTTGCACTCTGGCAGGTACTTCAGGAGCCTCTGGACCAAAACCAGCAGACTAAGAAACAGCTATGCAGCCAATTCCCTATAGCTGTCTCCTTATTGAACTCTGTCACATTTTAAGTCCCCCAGATATTCTCCTCTTGATTTTAGACTGTACTACAGCATTCACATTGTACATTCCACTGTACAGGTAGTCCCTGACTTACAAACGAGTTCCGTTCCTACTTATCATTTGTAACTTGAAAATTCGCATGTCGGAACGCATAACACGTGTCGTTTGTAAGTCCGGATTTTTGGTCGTAAGTCGGAAAATGTATGCTAACGCTGCGCCACACACCCGTTTATCAACATGAGACTGAAGAAGTGTACATACTGGTTCATAAACATGCACAGAACTTTATTTACAAATGGTTAGCTAACACACTTTCATCTAAAACACATACCAGTGCTGTATTTACTGTACAACATTACTGTTCGTAAGTCCGTTCGTAAGTTCGGAACTTCGTAAGTTGAGGCCTTCGTAAGTCGGGGACTACCTGTATATTATGTTTAAAAATTATACTGTACATAATTCAAGATGCTCACATTCATCCATCTGGCATATCAAGAACACTTTTATCTGTATGTAGGTCTGTAGCACACCAACCTGTATATCATGTTAATAGCACAATACAATAATATCTATTCTACCGGTGGCATGGTGGATCAGTAGGTAGAGCTGTTGTCTCTCAGTGAGAAGGTCAATGGATCAAATCCAGGCTAGGGATCTTTCTGGGTGAGTTTGCATGTTCTCTCTGTGCATGTGTGGGTTTTCTCTGGGTACTCTAGTTTACTCACACAGATCAAAAACATGCATGTTAGGCTGATTGGTAACTCTAAATTGTCCCTAGTTGTGAGTGAGACAGAGAATGGTTGTCTTGTCTCCATGTGGCCCTGTGATGGACTTGAGACATGTCCAGGGTGTCCCCCGCCTCTTGTACAGTGACTGCTGGATATGGGCAGCACTGACCCCCATGACCCAAAAAGGAAGAAGCGGATAAAGATAATGGATGGATGAAGGGATGGTGCTCTCCTACCCACATATATGCATATCATATGTTCATAGTATATTAATACCATGCCAACTTTGTGGAGTGTCCATGGACAACTCAATACCTTTGTTGACCTGCTATGCATAAATGTATTGTGATGTTACAGTATTTTATGTTGCTGTTCATGTTGTGAGGCATTTTTTGTGTGTGTTCTTTTTCACACTGTTCCCTGGCCAGGACATGGTGTGAGACCTGCTTTTTGTACTTGTAGTACTTATACACAAGTAATGGCAATTTTGAATCTAATCTAATCTAATCTAATCTAATCTAACCTAACATAATCTAAACTAATCTAATTTAAACTAATCTAACCTAACCTAATCTAACCTAATCTAATCTAATCTAACCTAACCTAAACTAATCTAATTTAACCTAATCTAACCTAATCTAATCTAATCTAACCTAACCTTATCTAATCTAATCTAATCTAACCTAACCTAATCTAATCTAATCTAACCTAACCTAATCTAATCTAATTTAACCTAATCTAATCTAATCTAATCTAATCTAACCTAACCTAATCTAATCTAATCTAACCTAACCTAACCTAATCTAATCTAATCTAACCTAACCTGATCTAATTTAACCTAATCTAATCTAATCTAATCTAATCTAATCTAACCTAATCTAACCTAATCTAACCGAATCTAATCTAATCTAATCTAATCTAATCTAACATAAGATACTAAAAAGCCACCATAGCCAATCAGGATAGGTTTGATGTGCACTGTAGAAGTAGAAAATGAACTTAATGATACTAGAATACTAGCATTAATACATGTGCATATCAAAATATCAGAAGGATTGTTGTTTAATCAGCAGATCAATGTTCAAATTCCCAGTTTTACCTGTCTGTAAAATCTTAAAACAGTATATTTTTCTAGGTTTTCCCTGATTTCCAGAGTTGCTGAGAACCCTGGTTTTGTATGTCAAGTGTTTGAAATATTTTAAATTACTTTAATGTCAATACACACAGTTTGGAGACCTGACACTCACCACTTCAATATACTCCTATACGTGTACTGACAAGTGCTTAAAGGCTCAGCAATGTAAAGTGAAAAACTACTAACAGAAAAGATCAAGAACCATAAAAAATGGTAAAGGCCAGCGCTGCAGCCAAATGTGCTGCGATCAATCTGTGACTGAGGGATAAACTTTCTGATCAGTACTATCTTTGAAGTCTGGAAAATACACGTTAGTTTTTGTTTTGGCCCAACAGATTTCCTTGGAGCTAACTTTGTCTTAAAGCCTTTGAACCAGTGGCTAATTGAGTTTTTGGCCCTGGGCTAACATCTCTCTCTTGGGTATTCTAAACTGAGCCGAACAAAGTATTAACCTGCGTAACATTGTTCTGAGGAAAGAGCACAGCAAAGTCACAGAACTGACTCTTTGAAAACTCACAGCAGGAAAAATCTAGACCAGCAGCTTCAGTCTCTTGTAGCAAGAAAGACAAATATGATCAAATAAACTAAAATAAAGTTATTGTCAATTTTTCTGAAAATTATTTTTTAAATATAGGTTTTAAATATACTGTAGGTGTCATTGTCTTGTTTTCCATCCATCCATCCATCCATTTTCTTCCGCTTATCCGGGGTCGGGTCGCGGGGGTAGCAGCCTAAGTAGGGAGGCCCAGACTTCCCTCTCCCCAGCCACTTGGAGCAGCTCCTCTGGGGGAATCCCAAGGCGTTCCCAGGCCAGCCGAGAAACATAGTCCCTCCAGCGTATCCTGGGTCTTCCTCTGGGTCTCCTCCCGGTGGGACATGCCCGGAACACCTCACCAGGGAGGCGTCCAGGAGGCATCCTAACCAGATGCCCGAGCCACCTCAACTGGCTCCTCTCGATGTGGAGAAGCAGCGGCTCTACTCCGAGTCCCTCCCGGATGACTGAGCTTCTCACCCTATCTCTAAGGGAGAGTCCAGACACCCTGCGGAGAAAACTCATTTCAGCCGCTTGTATCCGAGATCTTGTTCTTTCGGTCATAACCCAAAGCTCATGACCATAGATGAGGGTGGGAACGTAGATCGATCGGTAAATTGAGAGCTTTGCCTTTTGACTCAGCTCTCTCTTCACCACGACAGACCGGTACAGCGCCCGCTTCACTGCGGACGCTGCACCTATCCGCCTATCGATCTCACGCTCCAGTTTTCCCTCATTCGTGAACAAGATCCCGAGATACTTAAACTCCTCCACTTGGGGCAGGACCTCCTCCCCGACCCGGAGAGGGCACGCTACCCTTTTCCGGCTCAAGACCATGGCCTCGGATTTGGAGGAACTGATCCTCATCCCGGCCGCATCGCATTCAGCTGCAAACCGCTCCAGTGAAAGCTGTAGATCACGAGCTGATGAAGCCAATAGGACCACATCATCTGCAAAAAACAGAGAAGCGATTCTAAGGCCACCAAAACGGATCCTCTCAACACCTTGGCTGCGCCTAGAAATTCTGTCCATAAAAGTTATGAACAGAATCGGTGACAAAGGGCAACCTTGGCGGAGTCCAACTCTCACCGGAAACGAGCCTGACTTACTGCCGGCAATGCGGACCAAGCTCTGACACCGGTCGTACAGGGACCTAACAGCCCATATCAATGGGCCTGGTACCCCATACTCCCGGAGTACCCCCCACAGAACCCCCCGAGGGACGCGGTCGAATGCCTTCTCCAAGTCCACAAAGCACATGTAAACTGGTTGGGCAAACTCCCACGCACCCTCCAGGACCCTGTTGAGGGTGTAGAGCTGGTCCAGTGTTCCACGACCAGGACGAAAACCACACTGCTCCTCCTGAATCCGAGGTTCGACTATCCGACGGACCCTCCTCTCCAGAACCCCTGAATAGACCTTACCAGGGAGGCTTAAGAGTGTGATCCCTCTATAGTTGGAACACACCCTACGGTCCCCCTTTTTGAATAGGGGAACCACCACCCCAGTCTGCCAATCCAAGGGAACTGCCCCCGATGTCCACGCGATATTGCAGAGTCGCGTAAGCCAACACAACCCCACAACATCCAGAGCCCTAAGGAACTCAGGACGAATCTCATCCACCCCCGGAGCCTTGCCACCGCGGAGCTTTTTAACCACCTCGGCGACCTCCGCACCAGAGATTGGAGAGTCCGATCCAAAGTCCCCAGGCTCCGCTTCCTCAGTGGAAGACGTGCCAGTAGGATTGAGGAGGTCTTCGAAGTATTCCGCCCACCGACTCACAACATCCCGAGTTGAGGTCAACAGCAAGCCATCCCCACCATAAATGGTGTTGTCTTGTTTTATTATAGTAAAAATATAGCCGCTACATTTTAAAATGGAATCTCTAAGGTTGAGACTAAGAGGTATTAAATACAGGTAGTCCTCGGGTTACAACGTTTCGTGGTTACGGCGCATCCCCCCATATTAAAAAAGAAAAAAATATATATATACTGTATATATATGTATTTTTTTTAAAGAAGAGTTACGCAGTTTCAGGTTTTACATTGTAAACGTAGCGGCAGAGGAATACTGTACTGTACTCTCTAAAAAAGCTGTCTGGTCCTCTGGACATTCAAAAAAGAAAACCAAACTGCACTATAAACGCGGTTTTATGTCGTAAACAAATAGAGAATACGGAGGATGGACCGAGGTGGACAGTGTCACCAGCATCCAAGTAGGCTATTAACTCTTTTTTCCCTTTATTATGGCTCCAATTGTATGTGTTTTTTGATAATTATGTAGGGTACTGTGTTAGGATAGGCTAAGTGTTTAGTAATACAGTCTGTACATGTATATGGTGCAGTAGGTACGTATGTTCTGACTTACGTTGAAATCCGGTTTACGACGTTGTGTAGGAACAGATCTCCGTCGTAAGTCGAGGACTACCTGTAGTGTGAAAAATTAAATGTCTACTACTAAAAGAGCCATTTGGCTTCTATCTATTGTGATTATTTTTGCACAAAGCTGGTGAAGCAGGTGAGATCTGGGGCCACATGAAGTGAAGCAGCCTGCTTATAAAAGCTGTTCCAGTCTGTCCAACATGGACAGGTCACTATCACAGAGACATAGAGACAAATGAGACAGTCATTTACATTCTCACTCACACCTAGAGACAATTTAGAGTTATCAGTTAATGCAGTATGTCTGTTTTTGGACTGCAGGAGGAAAGTGGAGTACCGGTGATGCAAGCTCCGCCCAGAATGGACTTTGGCTGGAAGGTGAAACTGCAATCTTCTTGCTGTGAGCCAACAGCTCTAACATCTAACCTTTGTGACCTTTGTGACCTTTGCGACCTTTGCTCCTTGTGGCCTCGCTGTTCCACCTGTCTCCCTTTCATTAACACACGTGTACTGTGTTTTACCACGGATGACTAACAACTCTGATGGCATGTTGTCCAATTAAATGAAACCCAAAACCAATTTAGTTAAACTGATTTTAGTTTTTCTAATCGTGTAATCAGATGGAAGTTCTGTTCATGTTTAATTAGCATCAACTGGAAGAACCACGGCTTCTATTTTTAATCCATGAAGCAGAAAAACACCTCAATCAAAGCTGAACATAGTTTTTATTGATTTATCCAGATCATCTTCTTCTTTTGGCTTTTCCCTTTTCAGGGGTCACCACAGTGAGTCATCCTCCTCCACCTCACTCTGTCCTCTGCATCCTCTGTCCTCACTCCAACTACCTCCATGTCCTCTCTAACTGCATCCATATATCTCCTCTTTGTCTTTTTCCTGGCAGCTGCATTTCTAACATCCTTCTACCAATATACCCACTGTCCCTCCTCTGGACATGTCCAAACCACTGTCCCTCCTCTGGACATGTCCAAACCACTGTCCCTCCTCTGGACATGTCCAAACCACTGTCCCTCCTCTGGACATGTCCAAACCACTGTCCCTCCTCTGGACATGTCCAAACCACTGTCCCTCCTCTGGACATGTCCAAACCACTGTCCCTCCTCTGGACATGTCCAAACCACTGTCCCTCCTCTGGACATGTCCAAACCATCTCAGTGTGTCCTCCCTAACTTTATCTCCCAGTTGTTCAACATGTGCTGTACCTCTGATGATCTCATTCCTGATCTTATCCATCCTTGTCACTCCTAAGGAGAACCTCAACATCTTCATTTCTGACACTTCCAGTTCTGTCTCCTGTCTTTTTGTCCATGTCTCTGTCTCCAGACCACACAACTGTCATCAGTGCCTTACAAACCAGATGACGGGCCTTTATAAAACCATACCAATTTATTTATAGAGCACTTAAAACAGCAACAAGACCAACCAAAGTGCTGTACAATAGAAACAAACAAGCACAGCGGACAGGAAAACATAAAATAAAAATATAGATATAAATAGTACAAGTAATGGAAAAGTATGTTTTGCCAGACAGTCACAAATAAAGATTTTATTGTTTATGACAACAATTATTTTATCTTTAATGCACATTACCCTGACCTATGGTCATGAGCTCTGTCTAGTGACTGAAATAATGAGATCATGGAAACAGGAAGTTGAAATGAGTTTCCTCTGCAGAGCAGCTGGACTCTTCATAGAGACAGGCTGAGAAGTTCAGTTATCAGGAGAGACTCGGAGTAGAACCGCTGCTCCTCCACATCCAGAGGAGCCAGCCGAGGTGGTTCAGGCATGTCCGACTGGGAAGAAACCCCAGGGAAGACCCAGGCCACGCTGGAGAGACTAATGCCCCTTTTCCACCGGTCGGCTCGGGTCGGATGTTACGTCATATGTGCGTCGCAGAGACCCCCTTTCATCCTTTCCCACCGGATATTCCGAGCGGAGCCGCGCGAGATTTCCTGAGATTTTCGGGCTGGTTTCAGAGGGGTACTGAAGCGAGCTCACCCGCTCCGGAAGTAGGAAGGAGGAGACGAGAGCTGTTTTTACGGAAGCGAGGGACGCGATCACTGCAGGACTTTTACATGATAAACACGGTAAAAACAATTATTATTTTTTAAATTTATAGCAAAGATGGGTCTTCAGCTGAACGTGTCCTTAATAAAATCACGTACTGCTCAAAACTGCACGATTTTAAAAAGTAGTTTCGCCACGAGCAACACGCGGCGCGCGGGCGGCTTTATGTCTTTAAATGTAGCTCAATGAACAGATATAAAATATATTTCATAGCTGACTTTATAGTACGAGGGCTCCTGAGCTTAACCACGCTTTAATATTGTCACGTATGGTCAAATATGCTGCATTTAAAGTAGTTTCGCTTTGACTTTTTCCAAAACCTGTGTTTGCACAACGAAAATAAATTATAAAAATTCGAATTTTATTTCAAATAACTCCAACAGGATACATTTCGTATATGAACATGTTGTGATCACACTAGATTTTTTTGAAAAATATCAGCTATGTGGTTTTTGATAGAATTGATAATATGTGATACAAAGTAGAAAATAATGGACGTAGGTTGACACATTTATGTCTATAAAACATTGAATTTTATTTCAAATAACTCCAACAGGATACATTTCGTATATGAACATGTTGTGATCACACTAGATTTTTTTGAAAAATATCAGCTATGTGGTTTTTGATAGAATTGATAATATGTGATACAAAGTCTTTATTGTGTTCTTCTTCTAGTGGTGGCTAGTACTGTAGTAAATAGCTTGAGGAACACTACTGCCACCATGTGGTAAGACGAGTAGGATTCTGGACCCCGCCCACAGAAGGGGTACAAAAAAGCTGTGGAAACAGAACATAGATGTGACCCGACCCGAACTGAGCCGACCTGAGCCGATCCAACCCGAGCCGAGCCGAGCGGTGGAAAAGAGGCATAAGTCTCTCGGTTGGCCCGGGAACTCCTCGGGGTCTCCACAGAAGAGCTGGAAGAGGCTGTGGAAAGAGACGTGTGGACCTCCCTGCTCAAGCTGCTGCTGCCCCTGACTTCAGAACAAGCAGAAGATGATGTATGGATGGACATTTTCTCCTCTAGAATTATTATATTCAGCCAAATGAGGGGTCAGAGGAAAAACACTTCAAATATAATGCTTAACTTTATGCAACAAGAGCAACAGGTACACACTCATTTAGTAACTGTTTTCCAGGATAATTTATAATCTTGTTAACCACGTCAAACTCTTACTTCCATCCCTTCAGAGATTTACTTATATATACCATAGGGTTAGGGTTAGGGTTAGAATTGAAAAAGACTTCTGGACAGAAGTCGAAACGTTTTCTGCAACAAATAAAGTCCAGTTGATCCTGTATTGAACGCCTTTTTTGATTTCATCATGTCCTGGACGACTGAGAATCTTCACCAGCATATATATACCATACCATACCATACCATTTTATTTATAAAGCACTTTAAACAGGAACAAGTCCACACCAAAGTGCTGGACAAACAAACACGCAACAGGCAACACAGACAATGAAGTACAACACGAAAACATAAAAACATTGCAGATCATATATTGCATCAATATAGGGGATGGATCTTTAACCAAATTAATAACCTATATCTGGCTTGGTGATCATCAGTTAAGTTAGTTTATCATTAAGAACATGGTCGAATGAGCCCTGTGTGCATCTCTGTGTGATTAGGTGGGGCACTCGTGGGAGAAAAGTGTGCACGGCTTCAGAGCACATGAGTTATTTTGATTTGACAATGAGATCATTTATTTCTATGTGGAAAAAATCATCAGCAGATTTGTCTTTTGTAAAATATACTTATGACAGGCAAACGTGTCCACTTCCAAAGCACATTTATTATTATCTCTATCAATTCAGGCTGTAATTACACACATTACACAAAGAAAGAAATAACACTTGTGTTTGTTTCAGAGCTGCATGGATCAGGGCGTGGGAGTGGAATAAAATGTGATGCATTTCTTTGTAGCAGGATTTAAGGATTGTATTTGTATTTGTGTGTAATTTGTGTGGGTGGGCGTAGTAAACAGAATGTGAATGGAAAATGTGTTTTCAGGTGTCAGGTGTCATGTCTTACTGTGTACAGTACATATATTTAATAGTAAAAATGTTGCTTTTTAGTTTGCAGACTGAGACTGTGTGTATATGTCTAAATATGCACTGTTTAAAAACATGAAACTAAAATAATTACTCAGGAGTCCAGGATTGAAGTTAAACTAATTGTATACAAAAATACTTGGTAGGAGAGAGATGTGGCCCTTACATCCAAAATGAACAAAAGCCTCAAAATCCAACACACAGTGCTGTGCCCTGAGCAAGAGTCACATCTGTCCAACATCAACACACACAAACAATTTGCACCAAGCTGAAGAGGGGATTCCAGCTGGCAGACCCTCTTACCGTTCTTTACCATACTATACCACTTTACCTAAAAATCACTGAAAAGCAGCAAAAAGGCCAGCCAAAGTGCTGTACAACAAAGAGTCAGAGTCAGAGAGAATTTATTGTCATTTGCACCGCATGTAGTACATGTGTTGAAAACGAGATTATGTACACAGGGTCCCAGTTACATCCAACAACAAATGCAAGAGAAAAACAATAATAACATCTAGGATTAACTAAGAGAGACATCACATCAGCTAGTAATACACTAAGCCCTAATGTAGTAGAAAAACATCATTATAAACAGCAGCACGAACATGAGCAGATGGTCACAGATGAACGCAGCAACAAGAAACAGATCAGTATCAGTATGATGTGACATTTTGCAGTGTTTATTCTTATTATTTATTTATTCATGAGTCTGACAGCCTCAGGGTAGAAGCTGTTTCTCAGTCTAGTGGTTCTACATTTGATGCTCCTCAACCTCCGTCCCGAGGGGAGTGGTGCAAAGAGTGAGTGTGCTGGGTGAGTGAGGTCTTTCATGATGCAGGTGGCTCTTTTTCTGCATCTGGAGGTGTAAATGTCTGTGATGGTGGGGAGACTGACTCCCACAGACTTCTGTGCAGCCTTCACCACTCTCTGCAGAGCTTTTCTCTCTGCAACTGTGCAGCCTCCATGCCACACGTTGATGCTGGAGCACAGGACGCTCTCCACTGCACACCTGTAGAACGAGGTGAGGACTGGGCTTCTCAGACCGGCTCGTCTCAGCCGTCTGAGGAAGTAGAGTCTCTGATGACCTTTCTTGATCAGGCTGGTGGTGTTATTGCTCCAGCTGAGGTTATCATTCAAGTGTACACCCAGGTATTTGTAGCTGGAGACCACCTCCACCGCAGATCCACCTATATACAGTGGGGTGTGGGTGTGTTTGTTCCTTCTGAAGTCCACAATCATCTCCTTCGTCTTCTTCACATTCATGTGAAGGTTGTTCTCTTTGCACCAGCTCTCCAGATGTTCCACCTCCTGTCTGTAGCTGGATTCATCATTATCTGTGATGCATCCCACCACAGCTGTATCATCTGCAAACTTAACAATATGACAGCCTGGATGTGTGGCTGTACAATCATATGTGAGCAGAGTGAACAGAAGAGGGCTCAGCACACATCCCTGAGGAGAGCCAGTGCTGAGGGTGATGGTGGAGGAGGAGAAGTTGTGGATCTTCACGGACTGTGGTCTGTCTGTTAAGAAGTCTAGACCCAGTTACAAATAGAGGGGCTTAGTCCAAGTGTGGATAGTTTGTCTATCAGAGTTTGGGGGATCATGGTGTTGAAGGCAGATGTGAAGTCCACAAAGAGCAGACGCACGTATGAGTCCTTCTGATCCAGGTGGGTGAGAGCAGTGTGGACCACGGAGGAGATGGCGTCCTCTGTTGATCGGTTCTCACGGTATGCATATTGATGAGGGTCCTCGTTGATGTTGACGGCTGTCTTGATGTGGGACATGACCAGTTTCTCAAAACATTTAGCGACTATCGGGGTGAGGGCCACCGGTCTATAGTCATTCAGACCAGTCACTGTGGAGCTCTTTGGGACTGGGATGATGGTGGCAGTCTTCAGGCAGGTGGGAACTGACTCCAGTGCAAGTGAGGTGGTGAAGATGTCAGCCAGCACCTCACAGAGCTGGTCCGCACATTCCTAGCACATTCCGCACAAAACATAGCACATAGGATAAAATACATAAATCCAGAGACGTAAATATAAACTAAATGACAGTGAAGTTAAAATCAACTCACACTAGATCAAAACCAGGGAATAGAAGTGTTTTTTTTTTAACAAGACTTAAAAACAGTGATCGGGAGCCTGACATGCAGCGGTAACTCATCCCACAGTTTTGGACCTGCACCAGAGAAGGCCCTGTCACCTCTGAGCTTGAAACCAGTTCCTGGAACCAATAAAAGCATCCGGTGACCCCGGAGAGCGCTGTGATATGGCTGCAGCAGATCAGTGAGACAAGAGGGGCCAGAGCTATTGAAAGATTTAAAAACATACAAAAGGAATTTAAAATGGATTCAGAAGTGAACCTGGAGCCAGTGAAAGGAAGTCAAAACCAGAAGAATGTGCTCTGTTTTACCTGTAGTTAAAAATCAGGCTGCAGCATTCTGAACCTGTTGTAAATGTACAGTAGAAGTCTCAAAAAGAAGTGTACTGCAGTACTCAAGCCTGTGTGTTGTGAAGGCGTGTGCTGCTGTGTGTTGTGAAGGCATGTGCTGCCGTCTCAAGGTTACTTTGGACAGTCCAGCTGAAAAGTGTGCAACTGTTCAAATGGTTAAATGTGAAGGGTTACTGCTTGTAAGCTTATAACGGTGAATATAGTAGAAAGACAATCCGACAATTATTTTCTACCAAGCACACACATTATGGTTGTGGTAAGCAGTATGTAGTAAAGTGTATTTAGTAGTTTATGTATTTGAACTTTGTAAAGTTTTTACATTTAGAGTTTTCTTTGTTCATGTTTTCTTGCAGTTCACTTTTTTTTTTGTACTCCCAAAAGCTGCGTTCAGATGTGTTTCCACTCACACCTGTGCAGGTGAACCGTCACTTTAACGAGTCTTAAGTTCTGCCAGAGAGGAAAAATCATAAAGAAAAGTGTGCAGTCACAAATAAACACAATAGTGTGGGTTTTCATTGGAAACAAAAGAAGTGAATGGATGAAATAAACATGAGATGAGAAATGAACTATGATAACTGGAACACAGCGTGAATAAAGACATTTTCATTCTGCACCAAATATCAGTTGATATAGAAAATAAAGTGTTTGTTTTGGAATGTGTTGCATTAGGAATATTAAAATGAAATTTATGACATGAAATGCCTTTTGAGTATGTTTGTATTTTACTTTAGATGTCCACACTTTGACAACATGTCCCACATTGTTACACACAAACACACACTGTGTCCCTGTTGTTGTTACACACAAACACACACTGTGTCCCTGTTGTTGTTACACACAAACACACACTGTGTCCCTGTTGTTGTTACACACAAACACACACTGTGTCCCTGTTGTTGTTACACACAAACACACACTGTGTCCCTGTTGTTGTTACACACAAACACACACTGTGTCCCTGTTGTTGTTACACACAAACACACACTGTGTCCCTGTTGTTGTTACACACAAACACACACTGTGTCCCTGTTGTTGTTACACACAAACACACACTGTGTCCCTGTTGTTGTTACACACAAACACACACTGTGTCCCTGTTGTTGTTACACACAAACACACACTGTGTCCCTGTTGTTGTTACACACAAACACACACTGTGTCCCTGTTGTTGTTACACACAAACACACACTGTGTCCCTGTTGTTGTTACACACAAACACACACTGTGTCCCTGTTGTTGTTACACACAAACACACACTGTGTCCCTGTTGTTGTTACACACAAACACACACTGTGTCCCTGTTGTTGTTACACACAAACACACACTGTGTCCCTGTTGTTGTTACACACAAACACACACTGTGTCCCTGTTGTTGTTACACACAAACACACACTGTGTCCCTGTTGTTGTTACACACAAACACACACTGTGTCCCTGTTGTTGTTACACACAAACACACACTGTGTCCCTGTTGTTGTTACACACAAACACACACTGTGTCCCTGTTGTTGTTACACACAAACACACACTGTGTCCCTGTTGTTGTTACACACAAACACACACTGTGTCCCTGTTGTTGTTACACACAAACACACACTGTGTCCCTGTTGTTGTTACACACAAACACACACTGTGTCCCTGTTGTTGTTACACACAAACACACACTGTGTCCCTGTTGTTGTTACACACAAACACACACTGTGTCCCTGTTGTTGTTACACACAAACACACACTGTGTCCCTGTTGTTGTTACACACAAACACACACTGTGTCCCTGTTGTTGTTACACACAAACACACACTGTGTCCCTGTTGTTGTTACACACAAACACACACTGTGTCCCTGTTGTTGTTACACACAAACACACACTGTGTCCCTGTTGTTGTTACACACAAACACACACTGTGTCCCTGTTGTTGTTACACACAAACACACACTGTGTCCCTGTTGTTGTTACACACAAACACACACTGTGTCCCTGTTGTTGTTACACACAAACACACACTGTGTCCCTGTTGTTGTTACACACAAACACACACTGTGTCCCTGTTGTTGTTACACACAAACACACACTGTGTCCCTGTTGTTGTTACACACAAACACACACTGTGTCCCTCTTGTTGTTACACACAAACACACACTGTGTCCCTGTTGTTGTTACACACAAACACACACTGTGTCCCTGTTGTTGTTACACACAAACACACACTGTGTCCCTGTTGTTGTTACACACAAACACACACTGTGTCCCTGTTGTTGTTACACACAAACACACACTGTGTCCCTGTTGTTGTTACACACAAACACACACTGTGTCCCTGTTGTTGTTACACACAAACACACACTGTGTCCCTGTTGTTGTTACACACAAACACACACTGTGTCCCTGTTGTTGTTACACACAAACACACACTGTGTCCCTGTTGTTGTTACACACAAACACACACTGTGTCCCTGTTGTTGTTACACACAAACACACACTGTGTCCCTGTTGTTGTTACACACAAACACACACTGTGTCCCTGTTGTTGTTACACACAAACACACACTGTGTCCCTGTTGTTGTTACACACAAACACACACTGTGTCCCTGTTGTTGTTACACACAAACACACACTGTGTCCCTGTTGTTGTTACACACAAACACACACTGTGTCCCTGTTGTTGTTACACACAAACACACACTGTGTCCCTGTTGTTGTTACACACAAACACACACTGTGTCCCTGTTGTTGTTTGTTTGGATCTTGAGGCTAAAGTTTAAGATGATCTTGTGAACGTTCATCCGTCTGTACTTCTTGTGTTTGTGTCTAATCCCGTGTGTGATGGCGTGTGTGGAAAACAGCTTCATGGCAGTGGTGTCGCCGTTAAATGAAGTCGCAAAAAGCAGTTTTATGTTCGTCTAACAAACTAACCCTCTGAAACAAACAGGAAAACTCATTAATGTTCCCCCTGTATCTAATAGAAAATGAAGGAGAAGAAAGTGTTTGAAAGTTGAAAAAGTTCTGAATATAAATACATCTGGATGTTCCATGGTGCTATTCAAGGTGGCATTGATTTTAATTAATGGGTTCATTTTAGTTTTTCAAATTATCTTACCAAATTTTTTATTTTATTTTCTCATTGTTTGTTCTACTGAAATATCTGCACTCTAATTAGATTTTAAAAGAAAGCACAGCTTCAGTTTTTTTTCTGCAGGACATGAGCCTAGACCCCTTCTCAAAGGCTTTTATCTGATATATTTGACAAACACCTTTACCTGGTATTTCAAGGGTTTTATCACAGAGCTACAAACAGTTTGGTCTTTTCAACACGTTTCAACCATTCACAACGATGTGCAGCCACACGGACGCACACAGTCACAGCCGCGTACCTCAGCTTTGATTTTGTTGTCTCCAAAGCACAGGTGCTGCAGGTAGGCTGCAGCGTTGGACTGCACCGAGGGGAACTGGTGCTGTAACATCTGGATCACCTCTGGCAGCTCTGGATCCCTCCACCCAAACTCTCTGTGGAGAAACAGACAGACACTTTGATTTCTTCAGCTCAAACACAGGAGGTTACCTGAAACAAGTCCAATACCGTCAGACTTTACTCCCAACATCCCAAAAGCAGAAGAAGTTCAACCAGTCACTTCAATGACTGTGGTGATTTTACAAAAAATATAATATTATTTAACAATAAAGGTTTACGCAACAAAACCCACTATCTGAGATTTTAGCCACACGTAGAAACTGTCATCTTGAGAGAGACAGCTCCACACACCAAGCAACACACAGGAACATGAATTATGCAAATAACTTGTTGAACTGCATTTCCCTTCATCATTAATATTAAATTAAATCAATTATCATGGCGGCACAGTGGTTGGAGCCGTCACCTCTCAGTGAGGTTGGAGGTTTGAACGCCTTCCAGCCTTTCAGAGAGGACTTCACCCATTCTTCTTCTGCATGTGTGTTTGCTTTCCGGGTTACTCAGTGTCGTCTCACAGAGCAAACACATGCATGTTGTGAGAACTGGAAACTCTCCATTGTCTCTGGTGAGTGACTGGTGTGTGACTCGTTTCTCTGTTCATTCATTCATTCAACCTTTATTTAGTCAGGTAAATCTTTTGAACCTCATGGGCTCATTTACGAAAGCGACCTGCTAAAACTAAAGAACAATGAACAGCAATGGTAGAATTTCATTAAACAATAAACAAACAAACAAACAATAAACAATAGAAAACAAAAGAGAGGGAAAAAAAAATAAAAATCAGACAATCAGATAACAGCTCATTACTGTCCTGACAAAACACTGTCCTTAGAAACCACAAAACAGTCACACACACAAACACACACAATTTCAGTTGAACATGTTATATTTACATGCCTATTACACATATATGTAAGTGCCTATTTACATGTATATGTAAGTGCCTATATACATGTATATGTAAGTGCCTATATACATGTAAATGCATATATACATGAATATGTAAGTGCATATATACATGTAAATGCAAATGCATATAAAAATGTAAATACATACAGTATATGACCCACATCTTTAATCTGTCCATAAGCCAAAACACCATTCCGGATGCTTGGAAAACAGCCTTTGTTCTTCCTTTGCTGAAGGGAGGTGACCCCACCTCATTGAACAATTATCGACCGATCTCTAAACTCTGCATCTTAGCCAAGGTTCTAGAAAAACTGATAAACTCTCAGATCAAAAACTATCTGGACTCATTTAACATCTTACCTCTCCATCAATCTGGTTTCAGGAAAAAACATAGCACAACAACTGCTTCTCTGAAGGTTCTGAATGATGTTGTTGAAGCATTGGATGCTAAGGACTATAGACCTTTTACCAGTTGACGTCATGGCGCATGCGCACTCGCATTTTTCCAGAATTTTCCGGAAGCACGGGTACGCTGTCGTTACTGGCAACGGTCGCGATGGAGAAATAAGACTTTTATTGTGTTTATAATTGTTCCAGGCAACTTCAACGAGTAAAAGAAGAAGGTGAGACTTGTTCGTTTTACAACGTCCCTCTGGGAAAGTCGAGTAGAGCGACTAAAAGAAGGAAGATGTGGAGCAAACCCGTACCACCGCCGGCCGGTGACCGGTACAGGCAGGATTTCACCCCGGCACGAAGCATCAACGTGTGTGCGTTTTTTATCTGGCATGGACATTAATGATCCAAGCTCCGTGGATTACGTTCCTACATTACATCTTGGATATGGGAAACAGACAGGGCGGAGAACGATCTCCCGCAGCGGAATGCTACTGGACAGCTGCTAAGCTAGCAGCAGCTAGCTAGTTCGACGAGACCGCGTTGTTCTTCGGTCTCCGCTGCGTGTGTGGGGTTTCTGCCTGTTTCGACCTGCGACATGCAAGGAGATTCTTCCTTCGGCCCCACTGAAGAGCAGGTGAGTGGAATGTCAAAACGTTTGATAAGCCAACCGTTAACCGAATCTTCTAAAATCATTAAGCTACCAGTAAATGCATGATTTTTTGAGCCGGGACTTAGGTGCAGGCAGCCCCGCGCGCACGGTTCATCTGTAGCCAGGACTTAGTGGCTCCTAGCTGGGTCCAGCCGGTTCTGGACCTCCAGGGCGCACTGGATCAGGTGTAGCCGGGACTTAGTGGCTCCTGGCTGGGTGAAGGTGCAGGCCAGGCAGCCCCGCGCGCACGGTTCATCTGTAGCCAAAAAAAGCAACCCTGTCTAAGACAATGTGTATGGGCGTGCGGTTTCCTCCTCTCGTGTCCGCGGCACAATGTTCAGGCATTTTGACCAGCGGTTGTTCACTATTTTAAGAAAACAAGCTTCTAAATTACAACTCGCTATCATTACGAAGCTCATCGACCCCTTGCTTAGCCCCTGAATCCGGTTAGGGCTTTTTGCCGTCCAATCAGAACGCTCGTTTCAGGCGAGCTGTGCGTGATGACGTCAACTGGTAAAAGGTCTATTGTGCTGCACTTTTCTTAGACCTGTCTAAAGCTTTTGACACTGTGGATCATAACATCCTGTGTCATAAGCTCTCAGAAATCGGTTTCTCTGATCACACCATCGGTTGGTTTTCTAACTATCTTTCCAATCGGAGGCAATGTGTTCAACATAACGGTACTTTTTCCAGCTATTTAACAGTTAAAAATGGTGTACCACAAGGCTCAGTTTTAGGACCCACTCTCTTTACAATCTACATAGCTAATGTAGGTCACTGCATCCCTGATGCATCCTTACATTTCTATGCTGATGATACAGTTGTTTATTGCCGAGCTAAAACAGTAGCTAAGGCTTTCCAGTTCCAGTCTGTGGACCTGTAGTGGATATGAAACATGTCCAGGGTGCACCTGCCTCTTTCACAGCAACTGCTTCTCCTTCCCTGCAACTTGGAAAAGAGACGGATGGATGGATGGATGGATGGATGGATGGATGGATACATAGTTTGATGGATAGTGTGATATGGTAGTTGGATGGATGGATGGATTGGTGGATGAAAGGAAGGAAAGAAGGATGGATGGATGGATGGATGGTTTGGTGGATGAAAGGAAGGATGGATGGATAAATAGTTTGATGGATAATTGGATGGGTGATGGATGAATGGATAGATGGTGGATGGATAAATTGATGGATGGATGATGAATGGATGAATGGATGGATAAACGGTTTGATGGATGGATGGATGAATGGATGGATGGATGGGTAGGTGGATGGATGGATAAATAGTTTGATTGATGGATAGATGGATGGATGAAGGATGATAGTTTGATGTATGGATGGATAACCAGTTTGATGGATGGATGAATGGATGGATGGATGGGTGGATGGATGGATAAATAGTTTGATTGATGGATGGAGGATGGATGGATACATATTTTGTTTAATTGATGGATGATAGATGGATGGATGAAGAATTCATTCATTCATTCAACCTTTATTTAGTCAGGTAAATCTTTTGAACCTCATGGGCTCATTTACGAAAGCGACCTGCTAAAACTAAAGAACAATGAACAGCAGTGGTAGAATTTCCTTAAACAATAAACAAACAAACAATAAACAATAGAAAACAAAAGAGAGAAAAAAAAACAAAGAAAGTTTTTTTTTTTAACAAAGTATCAAAAAACTAGCAAAACATTATAAGGTAGACGTATAAAATCAAAGACAGGAACAAATGGTTTTTGCCAGGATTCCAACAGATTCTGAAAACCATTTAGAGAAGTCAAGGTCGAGATGATAGTTTGATGTATGGATGGATGACAGATGAATGGATGGATGACAGATGGACAGTTATTAAATGTTGTATTAAAATGTCACAAACAGACAAACATGATGATGTCATTGCTCTCGTCTCTGTGTCTCATGAAACACTCAACAACCTTTAATAAAACTCAGAGAAAGTTTTCACTGGATGCAGATCTAAACTGCACAGTGTTTTAACAACATTCTACTGAAAACAGGTGTTTGTGTAGTCAAGAGTCATTCTTAACACATACTTTAACTGGTAATAAATTATCTTGTTCTTCACGTTTTGACCAAACTGGCAATATTAATACTAATAATGTAGCCGACAATAATTTAAGATTGTCGATCTGTGAATACACAAGCAGCTAATGTAAATAACTTTTCTAAAGAGGTACAAAAGTTAGAAGAATTGCATCAGCTGCAGAGTTTTGTTCCAACCATTAAAAGTTGATGTGTTTATGAACAATACATGCTTCATCCCTTGGTAATACACAGCAAATGATTTTCTTTATTGTGTTATCTGGGACTAATAATTGTTTTGCTACAGGCTGCCCACATGAGGAAATTATGTGCACACACACACACACACACACACACACACATACACACACGCAAACACACACACACACACACACACACACACACACACACACACGTGTGCTGCTGCAAACGACCAATATTTTCTCCAATAAGCTCTCTGCAAAGTTTTCCTCTGCTCCTGTCCCTCCTGTTCTTAGGGCTTTCAGAAAATTGTCAACTTTCAAAGAGGTTTGACAAAAAAATCTTATTAGAAATGTTGCGTCCCACATCGATCAAAGTATTTCTCCTATTCTGCTCCTGCTTCATGGAATATCTTACAAAAAGATCTGAAGCTCTCGACCTTGACTTCTCTAAATGGTTTTCAGAATCTGTTGGAATCCTGGCAAGAACCAATGCAGACATGTTCCTGTCTTTGATTTTGTACATGTACCTTATAATGTTTGCTAGTTTTTCTTTTTCTTTTGTTTATTGTTTAATGTATTTGTATCATTGTTGTTCATCATTCTTTAGTTTGTAGCAGGTCACTTTCGTAAATGAGCCCTCGAGGCTCAATAAGATTTACCTGACTAAATAAAGGTTGAATGAAAAAAAAAATTTGTAGATTGATTTTGTTGTTTCTGCCTTCGTGGTCACAGTTCTGTGGCAACATGCAGCTCAATCTCAATCAAGCAATCATGAAACGTTCACCACCGAACTCAGCACTCAGCCAGCCCGAACATAAAAATGTGGCTAATATTGAGGAAATTGAGACACTTGGAGGAAATAAAAAACGATGTGGAGGATGGGTTTACAAATGTTTGTGATGGTGAATTAAAAGAAATGACTGAAGGAATGTACATTGCCCGTCTAAAAATGATTTTATGCTGAGAAGGTGGTAGAAGTTGTTGTCAAACTTCATAAATGACCTTATGGTCAATTTCACAAGATGGGATAGTGACTCACAAATAAATTGGAGCTACTACAACATTTAGCTCAAGATCTGTAAAACTCCCTGAGTTAGAGCTGATGCATTTAATTGGATTTATGAAAACTGGTTCCTGCTTTTTGGATTTGGCTGGTTCCTGGTCTATCAACACACAAGGAAGATGTCTGCAGCTAATCTGGACCTGGTCAGGCTGCCTGTCTTACATGATGCTTGGTTCATGTCTCGAGAATCCAGACTTTTGGCTGAATGGATTAGATCTCGGGGATTTTCTGAGGCACGTTCCATTGGTGTGGTCATTTTAATTTGGACATTTCTGAACCGACACAGACTGAAGGTAGATGTAATTAAAGTTCTGCCTGTTCACAAAACAATCGTGTTTATCTGACATTCGGCTCCTGACTGGCCTTGACAGGCCGTCTTATCTCAACACGCCTGAGAAGTTTTGTAAAACTGACGCTCTAACCCTCCCAAACCTTCTGCTGATGAATTCCACGGACTTTTCAGAGGAGTCCAGCTGAATAAACACTTTATC